>CAUZXS010000831.1:30000-37500 GCA_963585895.1 Sepioteuthis lessoniana | reverse complement strand
TGTATATATATATAAAGTAAAGTTGGTGATCATAGTTGAGGATAACCTGAAGGCTCCCTTTTCCTTTGCTACTACACTGAGGTGTAGGAGAGGATACTACTCCTTTTTCTGGATTGTTCCACTTTACACTTGATCTGTACCTTATACTGCTGAATGTCAAGAAAGGTAGCATCTTGTACCATTTTTTGAGTTTTTGCTATGACGCGACCTGGGATTGAATCCCGGTCTCCTAGGCTATTCGTGAACACTTCACCCACTTGGCAAATGAGCCAGGGGAATCATACTTTAATAAAGACGAATAAAATACAATTTAAAAAAGATGAAAAATGGGTTGATAAATGGTAAAGTTATCGACTTTACCATTTATCACCCCATTTTTTATATAGTTTTACTGTAATTTTACCAGTTGTTGCTTTGGAAAAAGCACCGGCTGAAAGGGCCCTTTAGTTTTGTTTTTTTTTTTGTCATATTTTAGTCATCTTTTTTAATGAATAATTCACTTTTTTGAAATAATTTTTTTCCTATGTATTGTACCAAAAATTTATATATATATATATATATATGCAGACATGTACCCAAAATTTTTATACATATATATAAGTTTCCAGAATTTTTTTGTACAGGCATTTAAAATTGTCATAGACACTTGAACATTCAGTATGTTATTGATACATCTTATGAGATGACTGACCAATTTTTATGATTTCAGGTTCAAAGCAACAGCTACAGCAGCAATTGGAACACACCCTACTAAAGCCTGATTATCACAGCTGGTGAATTTCAAAAATGCAATCTGGACATGAGGACAATTTAGAAGAAAGATATGCAATAAAATTCTGTTTTAAACTTGGAAAAATGCCACAGAAACGTATGGAATGCTTCAGACTGCTTTGGACCATCTTGCATGAATCGAACATCAGTTTTTGAGTGGCATAAGAGATTCAAGGAAGGCAAGGAGTCTGTGAGGGATGATGAGCGGTGTGGGACGAGTAAGGAAGTCAATACACCTGCGTTGATTGGCCAAAAGGTTAGAGTTAGGGTTACTATGTTGAGGTTTTAAGGGAGTTCAGGAAGAGATTCCGTCGGAAGAGGCCAGCACTCTTCAAAATCGGGTCAGTGGCATTTCCAGCAGGATAATGCACCAGTCCACAACTCCGTCCTTGTCACAGACTATTTGACCAAGATGGGCATCAAGACAGTTCCTCACCGTCCCTATAGTCGAGACCTTGCTCCCTGTGACTTTTGCTTATTCCCTAAGCTCAGAGGCTGTCGTTATGAGACAATTGAGGAGATGAAAGAGGCTGTGATGAAGGTCATTGAGACGCTCACACAAGAGGACTTCTATGGGGCCTTCCAGAAGTTGTTGGAACGGTACAACAAGTGCATTGCAGCCAGAGGAGAATACTTCTTAGGGGACTAGAGTTTCATGTGTGTACTATCTATAAAAGTACCCATACGAAAAAAGTCTGGAAACTTATTTAATGATCTTCATATATATTAATATACGTATATATATATCTATATATATTTATGATTTGTTTATATGTATACATATATATATATATGTAGACATGAACCAAAAATTTCTACATATATGCAGACATGTATGCGGTGATGTCAATTTGTTTTTTTTTCTTTACTTTAAATCAACCTTTTTGAGCTATTTAAAGTCAAACCCATCTAAATAGAAAAACAGTAGTTATAATTATTAACCCGTAGCTAGGGGAGATAAGGGTGTCACACCCTTTCCAAGGGCATTAGTTCAAAAGTGAATGCAATAGTGTCACTGGAGTTTAAACTCAATCATAACAATTTTGCGGTCCAGCATGTTAGCCACTATTCTATGAGAACTCCTTTTGCTTGTAGTTGTAGACTCTTTGTAAAACATAGGATCACATTTATGCCACTGAAACAGCGACCTTGCTGCAGTTTCAGTCACAAGTTGTTTTTATGAGGTGTTTGAAAATTATTGATATTATAAAGCTTGGTTGGTTGATTCTACGATAAGTCATCCTTTGTTGCATTATTTTAGACTACTTTAATAACTGAAGTCTTCAATTATGTATGGTTTGGTTTGGTTTGGTTTGGTTGGGTTGGCTTTTATGGCATATCAATCATTGTAGGTTATTTAATGCCAAAGCCATTTTTAAACGTATCTATTTCTATTTCAAACAATTAAGTTTAGCATACAAGAGCAGTTCTATTTCAAACAATTCATTTTAGTTTAAGTACACAGTTTAATTCAGAGTGGACCTGGCAGCAATGGCAATGAAGGGGAACCCTGTATTCCCCAAAGTTCCAGCATTACTGGAACCTCACCATCAGATTATTTAGTGTCATATTCAGGACACTCGTTTGGTTAGTCTTACCCCTGAGCAGAGATGCAGTCAGTGTAATCTGCAGCCTCAGCTGACTGTGCTATGAGGAAACTTGCTGTCACTCTGACTTTTGAGATAAACAATTAGTTAAGACTCGGGGGAAAAACTTGCATAGAATGAAAAAAAAAATTTTTTATTTATTTTATTTATTTATTTTTTTATCCTCCTCCTCCTCCAGTCTGTTTGTTAACTTATGATTGCAGCAGTTCATTTGCAGCAGTTCATTTGCATTGGCTACAATCCCAAACTTGCTTCTGATTGGTTGAAACAATCCCATTTAAATTGAACCAACCAACAATTTGTCATAAGACGATCCCATGTTCAGTTTCTGACAAGTCACAAACCAACATATACTTTCTGAATTGTATGAGCACTTAACACAGACTACAGCATTATTAAGATTGGCCAGAATACTGAGAAGAGCTGAGGAGACTTGAGAAAACTTGCTTTCACTCAAACTTCAGTGAGAAACCATCAACTAACACTGATGTAAAAAACTCTTAAAAAAGTAAAATAATCATAAGAATAAATGTATTCTAGAGAATGAAATGCATAGAATTCTCTGGGATTTTAATATACAAAAGAATCACCTAATCTCAGCCAGGAGACCAGACTGAGTGTTAATTCGCAAGAAAAAAAGAACTTGCCATCTTGTGGATTTTGCCATTCAAGCCTATCACAGAGTTGAAATAAAAGAAAGCAGAAAAGTAGACAAATACTCAGACCTTGCTAGAGAACTAAGAAAGCTGTGGAATGTGAGAATGGTAGTGATACCAGTTGTAATTGGTGCACTTGGAACAGTTTTCAAAGCTTGGAAAAAGGACTGGAAGAAGTGGCAACCAGAGGAAGAATTGAGGCCATCTAGATTTGTTGAGATCGGCCAGAACGCCGAGAAGAGTCCTGGCGGCCTGAGGAGACTTGCTGTCACTCAGACTCTAGTGAAAGCTGATGGGTATGAGAAAAACTCCCAAGGAGTGAAATAATAATTCCCCTTTAATATTACTGCCTTGTCAGCAGGACCTTGTATATGTAGACTGTAAGTTATGTAAAAAACTGTATCTTTGGTGAGACACTAAACAGTATCTGGAGCTTTGAGGAATGTGGAGTACTTCTTCATTGCCATCACTCTCAGGTCCACTCTGGCCTGGAGTGGTAGCACCTTATAGGGTCCTATCTATGAGTTAAATAGAACTGTTTGACATATAAACTGTGTGCAAACAAATGACTAATGTTAAATTGAATTGTTTGAAATAGAACTGTTTGATCATTTAACTGTGTGTAAACAAATAATTGATTTATCTACAAAATGTGTTTAGAAATCATATATTTAATATATATGTATAAAAATGGATCTGGCATTAAATAACCTACAATGGTTGATGTTGTAAAACCAAACCAAACTAATCAGGTTTTCGGAAGGGAATCCCTATGGTGTAATGGCTAAAAGTGCTGAATTGCAGCCTTGAAGTTAAAGAGTTCAAACTCCACTCTCTCTATTACATTCACTTTCCGACCAATACCCTTGGGAAAGGTATAGACCCCCTTATCCTCCAAGCAATGGGTTAAATAATATCACTGTGCTTTTTCAACAAGGATTGCTTTAACATTAAATAACCTGTGAAGGTAGATATGCTGTTAAAAAAAGAAAGCAAACCAAGCCATCAGGTCTTTAGGACTTCTGGAAAAGTCTATTTTGGAAAAGTTGAGACATGTAGAACACCAGCACACTTGTTCTATTTCAAACATTACTATAAAACTGAGTTTGTGAGTTTTTGGCCTGTTAATAGCTTTTACACCTTATATATTTTTTACAACTGAAATATATTGGCATGTTCTAATATCTGTGCTGGTGAATGTATATTTTTATATAGGGATATATTTGTATATATATATATATAGAGAGAGAGAGAGAGAAAGATATATATATATATATATATATATATATATATATATATATAAAGACATTTAAACTGTATGTGAGTTTTTTTACAACAATTTTAACTGATGGTTTTTCACTGAAGTCTGAGCGACAGCAAGTCTCTTCAGGTCTCCAGGACTCTTCTAAGTATTCATACTGATCTTAAAAGTGTCTTGATGGTTGGGATACTTCCACTGATCTCCAGTTCCCTCAGTCTCCTTTTCAGGCCTTTGGGGACCATTCTTGGAGCACCAACTACAATTGGTATTGCTGTCACTTTCATATTCCACGGCTTTTTCAGCTCTCTGGCAAGATCTAAGAATTTGTCAATCTTTTCCTTTTCTTTTATTTTCACTCTATGGACCACTCGAACACCAAAATCCACTAGATGATAATCTAATTATTATTTCACTCCTTGTGAGTTTTTCACACCTGCATCAGTTGATGGTCGTTCACTGAAGTCTAAGTGACAGTAAGTCTTCCCAGGTCTCCAGGACTCTTCTCAGTATTCTAGCCAATCACAACAATTCTATGGTCTGTATGATCTCAATTCTTTCTCTGATTTCTAATCCAGCAAGTATCTTTTCCAAGCCTTTGGGGACCATCATTATTTTACTCCTTGTGAGTTTTTTCACACCAGTGTTAGCTGGTGGTCTTTTACTGGAGTCTGATGGACACCAAATTTCATTAGGTCTGCATTACTCTTTTGATTATTCTAGCCAATTCCAGCAATCCAGATGGTCTTGATTCTTCTACTCATTTCCAATTTATTTAGTCCCTTCTCCAAGCCTTCAGGAACCATTTCAAGTGCACCAACAATTGTTATTACCTTCACCTTTATATTCCATTGCTTTTTTTTTAGTTCTCATGCAAAGTCTAAGTACTTGTCTCTTTTTCTTTCTTTCTTTTGTTTTCACCCTGTGGTCCACTGGAACTGCAAGTTCCACACAGCAACAAGTTCTCTTCTTTATTAATTACCACTAGGTCTAGTTATCTGGCTGAAATTAGATTATCGGTTTGTATCTCTAAATCCCAGAGAATTCTGTGTATCTCATTCTCTAGTTCAGATTCATTTAGTAGTTTGGTTAAATTTTAATCTTTTGCACAATTCCCAGTGGATCACCTTTCCATACCAGTTAGGTCCTTTTGCTGACATTTTCTTACTATATGTCTAACTGTTTCATCTCTTTTTCTGCATATCCTACACCTGTTTTTCTGTCATGTATTATTGATTTTTGCTTTAATATAATTAGTTCTAATGATGTTATTTTGTGCTACTATTATTTCACTCCTTTGAGAGTTTTTCACACCACTGTTAGCTGATGGTTTTTCGCTGAAGTTTGAGTGACAGCAAGACTCCTCAAGTCTCCAGGATTCTTTTCAATATTCTGGCTGATCAAGATAATTCTATAATCTGGATGATCTCCACTTGTCCTCTTATTTCCAAGTCTTCTAGGCCTTTTACCAATCCTTTAGGGATTGTTCAAAGTGTATCAATCATAATTGGTATCACCATCACCTTCATAGTTATTTTTGTACTCTAGTAAGGTCTAGGTATTTTTCTCTCTTTTCTCTTTCTTTTAATTTATCATTATTATTATTATTATTATTATTATTAAATAATAATAATTATAACAATAGTTACTTAAAACCTTATAATTAAGAAAAGACTGGCCTCAGCATAAAATGACCCAACAAAGGTTGATATGCAGTAAAACCAACCAACCAACCACCCGACACTCCTGCAAGCATAATCAATTTGCAATTTTCAAATAAAAAACAATGTAATGTAACGTTGAGCAAATAAAAAAAATATGATTCATTTTACACCATAAATATTCATTTTTGAACATAGTCTCCTTCCTTGTCATCTGACATTTAAGAACACTTTCTTTGCATTTAATATTTCAGTATTGTGAAGTTAGGCCAGGTAGAAGTAGAAATAGTCAACAATTAGAGTAGTCAATTGTTTACAAGAAACTTTTTCTTTAAATTTAAAATATAAAAGAGATTTTTTTTTAACTGCATTTTTTTGTATTTTTTGGGGGTGGGATCAGAATGAAATATATGGTAAAGCAGTTGTAAATACCAAAATCATTTGTGTATAACATGCAACTCAAACTTTGGACAATGAAATTCTGGGGAAAAAAATTCTAGTGTATAACAGGTATTGACATTTTAAGATTTTCAGCAGCACGATTTAACCAAATTAACCTCGCCCAGTCGGCTGGGACTGTAGAATACACTGACTGCACCTCTGCAGAGGGGTAAGACCCTCCACCCCCACCCAACGAGTGTCCTGATATGACACTAAACAATCTGATGGTGAGGTTCCAGTGATGCTAGAGCTTTTGGGAATGCAGAGTACCCCTTCATTGCCATCGTTCCCAAGTCCACTCTGGCCCAGAGTAGTAGTACCTGAGAGGAACCAATCTATGGATCAAATAGAACTAAACTGCATACTAAACTGAATTGTTTGAAAAAGAACTGTTTTGACATTTAACTGTGTGTGAACAAAAACTATAGTTATGCTGAACTGAATTCTTTGAATAAGAGCTCTTTGACTGAACTGAATAGCTTGAAATAGAAATGTTTTTCACGATTAAACTGTGTAATCATGCTAAACTGAATTGTTTGAAACAGAACTGATTATTTTTATAAAAATGGATAAGGCATTAAATAATCTACAAAGTAAGAGTCATCAATTGTCTGCCAGAAACTTTATCTTTAAATATAAAATATAAAAGAGATATTTTTGGAACAGCTGGATACATGGCGTAACGGTGATAGGCGTTGGTTCCCTAAGCTTCTAAGGAGACAATCATCTGGAGGTTGCAGGTTCAATCTTGACTGCAGGCGACTAACAGTACAGGAATACTTAACACTTGTACCCGGTTATGGCAAACGGAATTAGAACTGGCGACCCCCGTGGATTTAATAAAGGATGTAGTTCGAAGTTCCGTGAAGGTTCCCGAATTCGACAAACACCTGAAGAAGTCCGGAGGACATATCGGCCGAAACGTTGTAAAAATAACAATAAAGAAGAAGACAATAGTCCGAAAGCCCTTAATGATAAAAATAATCTATAAAGTTTGATATGCCATAAAAACCAACCAAATTAACCAAAATTGTACTAGCAATGAATAAGAATTTTTTATAGTTTACATTATGTAATAAAACGCAAAATGTACATGATGATGAGAG
>CAUZXS010000831.1:15000-17500 GCA_963585895.1 Sepioteuthis lessoniana | reverse complement strand
ATATATATATATATATATATATATATATATATATATATATATATATATGATTTAGATGGAATATTTTTAAAACTAATATAGCTAACTACACACACTCATGCACTCATACATCTATATATGCATGTATGTATCTTATGTACACAGACGCACACATGCTTACGTTTAGTTATACAAAAAGCATTTACAAATGATAATTATTAACGGATATGAATGCATATTAGACATTCTTTGTGTTCAAATATGTATTTAATACTTTTTAAATAACTTCGTTGGCAATTGCTCAAATTCGCCCGATGTCAGCCTTCAACACCAACAAAAAACTCTCTCTCTCTCTTTCTCTCTTTCTCTCTCTCTTTCTTTATAATTATTTTGTTCTCTTGCAATCTGAAACCTACATATATTGATCTTTAAACTTATAGGCACAATACACACCGTCACATCAGATAAGATACTAAATGATGATATGAAACATGAAGTTTAGTTTGGCATCCATATTTTATTTCTCGCTTGGCACCCCAGCAAAGAAAAAACCTGCCCTCATAACTGCCGATACACGGAAGGACATAGATTATTATTATTTTTATTTTCATTATTATTATTATCATCTGCATTTTCTGTGTGACGATCATATTCAGTTGCATTTAAAACAATAACATATTCAATACCTACATACGCATATAATTGTACGAATAATGTATGCATAGATATTGTAATGCTTCGTTTGTGAGGCATATTTTACACACACGTTTGTCTTACTGTAGCGCGCGCGCGCACACACACACACACACACACGCATATATATATATATATATATATATATATATATATATATATATATATATATATATATATATTTCCGGTGCTGTAGGGACATTTATGATATGTGAATTTGTTTTTCTGCCTACGTGACCAAGAGAAACCTTAAAATTCATTCGTTGCTTTATGGATTTAAAATGGACGTTATATACAGTCTTACATACATACACGTGGTTATATCAATAAATACGCAGCCCAATGATAAAAAAAGCATATATTTCATACCACACATATCTATTTTTCGACCCAAAATCATTCCTTGTCCATGCACCTAATTCAGTCTCGACTATCAAACTGATAGGTCGAGCATCATACAAGGAAGTATTTCACATCAAAAATCAACTTCTGACTACGTGTCAAGCTACGGACATTTTGATCCGCTCTGTTAGTGTATATATATATATATATATATATATATATATATATATATATATATATATATATAAAATGAGTCTTCATATTTATCTGATTATTAATGTTCAATGGCTTGTACTATTAAAAGGTTCATAGATAGAAACAATAGTACAATTCTGTACATGTCTGACTTATTTCATTCGTAAAGAAATATTCATCTGTTCCAACACGCACGAGCGCGCGTGCACACACACACACACACTCACACACACACACACACACACACACACACACACACACACACACACACACACACACACGTACCTGGAATGCTTTGTGTGTACTTATAATTAGTCGTGCCTACACACATATACACACACATTTAATATAAGTTACATGTTCATAATATTAGCTTGTACATGTACATTAAGTATATCAATATGTCCAACGTCTATTTAACTACCTTTTTTTCCTTTCTTTCTATTATCATCTTTTTCTGTGGATGTTTTTGGTCTGCTCAATCACTCTGAGATCAAGCTAGTCTTATTATGAAGTGTGTTGGCGACATGTGTATACACAGCAGAACTAACACGTGTGTATGATTTTTATAATGTTCACACGCACATACAGGATTGTGTAATTTATGTATTTATTTATGTATGTAAAATAAACATGCGTATTTGGCAGTAGTGTGGCATTGTATATACATAAGTTTGTCGACATTTCTAAGAGTATATGTCGTATTGAAATAAAGATATATTTGTTTATAGACTGCTGCCTAGCTAATTTGTTTGTATTTTTCAATGATAACGTTTTAATTGGCAGTGTTATATATATATATATATATATATATATATATATATATATATATATATATATATATATATTCTCATTTCATATATATATATATATATATATATATATATATATATATATATATGTATGTATAGGTGTGCGTTGCATTTTTAATCTATGAATATAATTTTTGATGGACAATGTTTAACTTAGGTAAAATTCGGTATACAGTGTGTAAAGATGGCAATACTGTGTACAAAAGTAGCAACCAACACAGCTCATAGATGTGTATTGTGTGGGGAGAAGTGATATGTACCTTTTTGCACAGGGTGTAGTAAAGAGAGAGAAGTACACACTCACACACACACGAGAGAGAGAGAGAGAGAGAGAGAGAGAGAGAGAGAGAGAGAGAGAGCGAGAGAGAGTTATCTTAAAGAAAGATAGAGGCTATAACGTGCGGAAAAAATATTCTTATTTTGAATAAGTTATTCTTTCTGTTGCTTGTTTTAAAACGTTATTCACATTACATCTTTCT
>CAUZXS010000831.1:0-10000 GCA_963585895.1 Sepioteuthis lessoniana | reverse complement strand
TGTGTGTGTAAGAGAGAGAGAGAAAGAGAGAGAGAGAAAGAGAGTGGGGGAGAATATCACAGAATAAAATAACGGTTGTGCCCAGTGAAAGTTGTACTTTGGTGGGCATAATCTCATATGCATCAACTCGTATAACTAAACGTATCTTTATATATATATATACATATATATATATATATATATATATATATATATATATATATATATATATGCAAGTATTATTTCAGATACAAGCACACACACACAAACACGCATATATATATATATATATATATATATATATATATATATATATATATATAGGTCAGTCACTCTTAACTAACATGCCGTGTGTATTTTCATTGTTTTTACATAGTTATGTATTTTTATGCAGATATTTGAATATATTTATCATTACGTCATTTCAACAAATATATTTCTTGATGTTTATTCATTTATTTTTTTCATGCATGCATGGCCACAGTGTATTAGATTTGTATTCAATGCAATAACATATGTTCATATGTATAGAATTCATTTTTCAAACCGTCATATATATATATATATATATATATATATATATATATATATATATATATAACAATCGATATATACATATATATGTGTGTGTGTGTGTGTGTTTGTGCGTGTGCATGTCTGTGTTTATATATATATATATATATATATATATATATATATATACAACCATAGATAGATATGGATGTTGGTAGGATCGTGTAATTAAGCCTTATTATACGTTGTACTATCCTCAATTACAGGAAAATTTACACACTCAAGTGCTATGAGATCTATACGTCTGCCCAGTATTTAGCTGTGTAGAGATTCGAGCACACAGACACAGCCATACAATCGAGTTATGACATGAACGTGTTCATTTCATGTTAAGAAGAAGAAAGAGAAAGACGATGTTGCTCGACTGCGAACAATTTCACCTATAGATGTACACAAACTGTCGACTTAATAGAAAAACACATACGTCCCTATATGCTTACCCATGTTATCTTTTATCTCTTATTATTATTGTAACATCGTTGCAGATAACGAGATAGTCAGATGTAGATAGGTTGGTATCAGCCTATGTAAAGATGTACACACCTTGTGAACTAATAAATATAATGTCGATGTCATTCATCAACTTATATTTTAAACCTGGCCATATTCCTACAAATATATATGTTCTCACCTCTCTCTCTCTCTCTCTCTCCATATATATATATATATAGTGGGGAGGAAGGGAGGCAGAATATTGGAATAAAATAATGATTGTACCCGGAGGAAGATGTACTCGGGTGAATATCGTCATATGCATCAACTAGTATAAATAAACATCTATCTATCTATCTATCTATCTATCAGCCCATGTACATATATATGTATTACACACACACATGTCCAGCGAAAGTTGTACTTAGGTGAATGTAGTCATATGCATCAGCTGGTATTACTGAATGAATCTATCAATCGTTTCTTTGTTTAATGGCATATCAGCATTCGTGGGTTATCGAGTGCCAAACTGCACTTGTAGAACTGCAATGACCCGATTTAATCCTTAGCTGAAAAGAAAAGGGTGTGCACACCTTTCCCAAAGGGCATCAGTCCAAAAGTGAACGCAATTGCACGACTTGATTTTGAACTTTCTCACTTCGAGGATGTAGTCTACCACTTACGCCTCGTTGACTTCCTAATATATATATATATATATATATATATACGAGGTGCATACGATAAGTTTCCAGATTTTTTCATATTGGCATTTTAAAATTGTCATAGATTCTTGAAAATTCACTATGTTTTTGATATACATCTTATTAGATGACTGACTAATTTTTATGATTTCAGGTTCAAATGAACAGCTACAGTAGCAATTGGAATACACCCTACTAAAGCCTGATTGTCACAGCTGGTGAATTTCAAAAATGCAATCTGACACTTCAGAAGAACGATATGCAATAAAATTCTGTTTTAAACTTGGAAAAAATGCCACAGAAATGTATGGAATGCTTCAGACTGCTTTGGACCATCTTAGATGAATCGAGCATCAGTTTTTGAGTGACATAAGAGATTCAAAGAAGGCAGGGGATCTGTGGGGGATGATGAGAGGTGTGGGAGGAGTAAGGAAGTCAATACTCCAGAGTTGATTGGCCAAAGGGTTAGGGTTACTATATTGAGGTTTTAAGGGAGTTCAGGATGAGATTCCGCCGGAAGAGGCCAGCAGTCTTCAAATCGGGTCAGTGACATTTCCAGCAGGACAATGCACCAGTCCACAACTCCATCCTTGTTACAGACTATTTGACCAAGACGGGCATCAAGAGAGTTCCTCACCGTCCCTATAGTCGAGACCTTGCTCCCTGTGACTTTTGGTTATTCCCTAAGCTCAGAGGCTGTCGTTGTGAGACAATTGAGGAGATGAAAGTGGCTGTGACGAAGGTCATTGACACGCTCACACAAGAGGACTTCCATGGGGCCTTCCAGAAATTGTTGGAACGGTACAACAAGTGCATTGCAGCCGGAGGAGATTACTTCTTAGGGGACTAGAGTTTCATGTGTGTACTATCAATAAAAGTGCCCATACGAAAAAAGTTTGGAAACTCATCGTATGCACCTCGTATATATATATATTAGTTATGAAAATAATTCCTACATGGGCAAGAGTGTGTCTACCTAGGTTTCACCAAACAGCTCCTCAGGATTGCTTTGGCAATATATATATATATATATACCCAAATGCCCATATACATATATAATCGCGTATTTATTACGCTTGCACACACACACACACACACACACACACACACACATACAACAAAGTGACAGAAAGATAACTGGAAGGTTAGGAGAATATTAGAGAATCAAATAACGATTGTGCCTAGTTAAACTTATTTGGTGGACATTCTTGTGAAAATAAACGTATAGATATCTATCATTTATATACATTATACACAGACATACATATATATGAAAGGACTTTAGTAAAACACAGTTATGTCCAAGTGCAGTACCCTCCATAGTTATCAGCCGTTGACCTGTGTGAATTTTTCTTGTTTCCTAAAGTGAGAATTGATCTCAGCGGTAAGTGTTTCGGAGGTGCTTGAACCAATGGAAAACTCGCTGACATATGTGTTTTAAGATGCTTGGACCAAAGGAGAACGTGGATGACATTAAAAAAAAACGACGGTACAACTTCATTCCACAAAAAAGTGTTTCCGAGAAAGTACGCTGGAATGAGTGTTTCGACCAAGGGGAAACTTGCTGGGATAAGTGCTTCAGAGGTGCTGGGACCAATAGAAAACTCGCTGGAATAAGAGTTTCGGAGGTGCTTGGATCAAATGAAAAGTAACTGAAATAATTGTTTCGGAGATTCTCGGAATAATGAAAAATTCGCTGGAATAAGTGTTTCGCTTGTGCTTGAACCAATGTAAAAGTCGCTGGAATAAGTGCTTCGGAAGTGCTTAGACCAAAGGAAAACTCGCTGGAATAAGTGCTTTGACATAAAGAAAGCTTGCTGGAATGATTTTTCGCTGGGCTAATGGAAAACTCCCTGGAATAGATGTTTCTCAGGTGCTTGGACCAATAGAAAATTCGCTGACATAAATGTTTTGGGGTGTTTGGACTAATGGAAAATTCCCTGGAATAAGTGTTTCAGAGGGGCTTGGACCAATAGAAAACTCGCTAACATACCAGTTTTGGGGTGCTTGGACTAAGGGAAAAGTCTCTGGAACAAGTGTTTCGAGGGTGCTTGGACCAATAGAAAACTCGCTGACATAAATGTTTCGAATGTCCCAGGACTAATGTAAAACTCGTTGACATATGTGTTTTTGGGTGCTTGGACCAATGTAAAACTCGCTAGAATAAGTGTTTCACAGGTCCGTGGACCAATGAAAAACTCGCTGACCCAAGTGTTTCGGAGCTGCTTGGACCAATGGAAATCTCGCTGGAAAACTCGTTGGAATAAGTGTCTTCAATGCCAAAGGGGACTATTTCTTTTGAAAATTAATGTTTTAGTCATAGTTCATGTCTATCTTTGTAAATACAGATTCAGTCTCGCAATTTTTTGAACCTTCTAGAAACAGTGCAGCAGACTTTCTCTAAAAAATATTTCCTAAAACCCCAACAGACATAGTTCTCTTTAACAACATTTTCGAATTGATTTTTATGTATGTGCAAATGTAAACACGGCGCATTATAGCGATTTTTTTCGCAATATACGTAAAATGTCCTATTTTGGGGGACAATTTATAATCGAATAACTTTGAGGGGTCTCCAAAAGCGTTCAACGACATTTTATCTATCTATCTATCTGAGCACACAAAACCACACACACACACACACACACACATTTATAGGTGCGTATATGTATTGAAAAATGAATTCCAAAAAGAATTAAAAATATGTATTGCGACTTTCAATTCAACGCTTCTGCGATTTTTAAGACATAAGAAAAGTTCACACACACACACACACACATAATGAACTAAAATAACAATCTCAAATTCCCTTGCTCGGCTGGTCTTAGTAGTATCATGTGTTCTTTAAAAAAAAAAAAAAAAAAAAAAAAACACACACACACACACACACACTTTAACACACACAAAACCACCAAATAGATTTTTTGTGAAGAAGTTTTTATACTGCTCTGCTTCTCGGTACCCGAGCACTTTATTTTATCTGACGTACTTTTTTTCTTTCTTTTTCGTATACTGTCTTTCTTCTCATCCGTTTTTGACAGATAGATAAACACATCCTCTAAATATTTTGTTAATATATATATATATATATATATATATATATATATATATATATATAATCACAGTAAATGGTTGTTTACACTCTCACTTGCTGGGTTACTGGCACACCAAATGCGGTATAACCCGGAGAGAGCTCAATATCTGTGATAGACCTATTACATAATATAATAATAATATATACATAGATATACACACACACACACACACACACACACACACACACACATATACGAAAAAAAAAAAAAAACAAGGTATTTAGAGGACGAGTTTATTTATAATTCAATATTGTGCCAATATTCAACATTGCGCTTCTTTCTTTCTTTCTTTAATGCCAATATGTATAATGTATCCACTGAAATACATTTGAATTTTGAATTTTCTAAATTTGAATGAAATTCATGTGTTATAAATTTTTCAAATTGAATAGAATTCAGAAGATACAAAATCATATATTAATATTGTTGATTGTTCAATAGAAATAATTTAAAAAAAAAGAAAAAAAAAAAGAAAAAGTTTAACGTTTACAGAGTATTCAAATATAAATAAATACTTCCTCTGAATACCTTGTTATTTATTTATTTATCTATTTGTTTATTTATTTCTTATATTTCTATGTTTACTTAGCATCGAATTCATTTTCATTTTCTCTTTCTGTCCAAACAAACGGCTGATGTTAAAATGAATTGTTAGTGTTAAATAGCAATACTAGAAATCACTTGGGGGTGTTCTCGTGGTGTAATGGTTAAAGCGATGGACTGCGGAATCGTAGTAAGCGAGTTCGTACTCCAGTCGCGCTATTACGTTCCCTTTAGGGCAAATACCCTTGGGAAAGGTATGAACCCCCTTATCCTCCCAGCTATGGGTTAAATAGTACCACTACTGTTCTTCTAGGAGAATGGCTTTGGCATTAAATAACCTACAAAAAATATGCCTTTAAAACAAAGAAAACAAACCTAGAAATCACTTATGCGCCAACAAATGAGCGTTGGCTTGTTTAAAATGTTATCGACAAAGTATTCATTTACAAATCAAAGGTTTAATTTATATACAGGATTTGGCATGAAATAGCCTAAAAAGGTTGATATGCCATAGACCCAATTAATCAACCAACCATTTTCACACACACACACACACACACACACACACATATATATATGTAAATTATTTGTTGGTTGATTAGTTGCGTTTTATAATACATCAACACTTGTAGGTTATTTGATGACAAATCCTGATTTTATATATATATATATATATATATATATATATATATATATATATATATATATATAGTCTAAGTCCTCTTAAGGAAAGCAAGTTGGCCATTGGTGAAAAAGGGTTACAAAATGAAGGATAAAGATGTAGCAAGTAACAAAAAGGTATTAAAAAGAGATGACAAAGCAGAAATTCAAACTAGGAGAGGGGTCAGCATTAATTAAGCCTGTATTTAAAATGTATAAGTTTGTAGCTGGAAGGAAAACGTTAAAGAGGGAATTTCATTATTGAGATTATCATTATATTTGTATATAACTGAATTTTGTGAGGTCTGAATCCGCGCTGAACGTCACTTTATTAATCAGGCGAATCCTCGACATAGCAGAGACAGCTATGAAATGCATAAACATGTTAAATGAAAAAGAAGAAAAAATGCCAACAGGATATAGATATGCATTCTTGTTTTGTACTGTTAAGATATGCGTGTCGATCAATAAGTCTGTATCTTGATATGATGCTATTAACTCATTATTGATGTTGATTGCAATTTTCATTGTATAATGTACGATCTCAGGGTTCAATGTTCATTGCAAAATTAGAGGTATTGACAAAGTCCAAGTTGGTTGGTTGGTTGGATTTATGGCATATCAACCTTTGTAGGTTATTTGATGGCAAATCCAAATTTATACAAATAATCAATTCTATTTCAAACAATTCGGTTTAGCGTAAGTACACAGTTTAATTGTCAAAAACATTTCTTTTTCAAGCTATTCAGTTTAGTCAAACAGTTCTAATTCAACCAATTCAATTTAGTATAAGTATAGATTTTTTTACACACAGTTAAACGTCAAAACAGTTATATATTAAATAAATCATTTTAGTGTAAGTACAGTATTAATGTCAAAAACAGTTCAATTTGAAACAATTTAGTTTAGCATACAAAAACAGTTCCATTTCAAACAATTCAGTTTAGCATACGTGCGCAGTTTAAATGTAAGTACACAGTTTATTTGTCAAAAACAATTCTATTTCAAGCTAATCAGTTTAGTCAAGCAGTTCTAATTCAAACAATTCAGTTTAGAATAAATACGCAGTTTAGTTCGATCTAACCCATAGATAGAACCCTATCAGGTGCTACCATTCTGGGCCAGAGTGGACCTGGGAGCGATGGCAATGAAGGGGTGCTCCGCATTCCCCGAAGCCCAAGCATTACTGGAACCTCACCACCAGATTGCTTACTATCATATCCAGGACAGTCATGGGGGGGGGCACACACACACACACACACACACATATATATATATATATATACATATATATATATATATATGGGTGTGCATGGAGAGAGAGAGAGAGAGAGAGAGAGAGAGAGAGAGCGGGTGTGGGAGAATATACGCATTTATATCATACATATATATATATATATATATATATGGATATGTATATGCACACACATGCATAGATACGTATATATTTATAATTCCCTTGTGTGTATGCACACACACACAAAAACACGCATACACACACACACACACACACACACACGCACACGCATACACACACACACACACACACATATACATATATATATATATGGGTATGTATGGAGAGAGTGAGAGAGCGAGATGGTGTGGGAGAGAACACGCATTTATATCATATGTAGTGTATTCAATAAGTTTCCAGATCTTTTTGTACAGCCATTTAAAATTGAAAATTTACTATGTTATTGCTATACATCTTATGAGATGACTGACTAATTTTTATGATTTCAGGTTTAAATGAATAGCTACAGCAGCAATTGGAATACACCCTATTAAAGCCTGATTGTCACAGCTGGTGAATTTCAAAAATGCAATCTGACACTTTAGAAGGACGATATGCAATAAAATTCTGTTTTAAACTTGGAAAACATGCCATGTGATGAAAGCTGGATCGACTGCTATGACCTAGAGACAATGAGACAGAGTTCCCAGTAGAAGGCCAGACAGAGGAAATCAACCCACAAACTTTTGATGATCCCTTTTTTGACAGCACTGGCATGATCTACATGCACTGGGTTCCCACTGGACAGATAGTCAACAAGGAATACTATGTTGAGATTTTAAGGGAGTTCAGGAAGAAATTCCGTCGGAAGAGGCCAGCACTCTTCAAATCGGGTCAGTGGCATTTCCAGCAGGACAATGCACCAGTCCACAACTACATCCTTGTCACAGACTATTTGACCAAGATGGGCATCAAAACAGTTCCTCACCGTCCCTATAGTCGAGACATTGCTCCCTGTGAATTTTGGTTATTCCCTAAGCTCAGAGGCTGTCGTTATGGGACAATTGAGGAGATGAAAGAGGCTGTGACGAAGGTCACGGAGACGCTCATACAAGAGGACTTCCATGGGGCCTTCCAGAGGTTGTTGGAACGGTACAACAAGTGTATTGCAGCCGGAGGAGATTACTTCTTAGGGGACTAGAGTTTCATGTGTGTACTATCAATAAAAGTGCCCATACGAAAAAAGTCTGGAAACTTATTCAATGATCCTCGTGTATATATATATATATATATATACAGGATCATTAAATAAGTTTTCAGACTTTTTTCGTATGGGCACTTATATATATATATATATATATATATATATATATATATATAAACATATATATTCATACCACACAAGTGTATGTATACACACACACACACAACACACACACACATATATATATATATATATGATATAAATGTGTATTCTCTCCAACACCCTCTCTTTCTCTCTTTCTCTCTCACTCCCCACACAAATACCCATATTATGTATAGTATATATATATATATATATATATATATATATATATATATATATATATATATATGTGTGTGTGTGTGTGTGTGTGTGTGTGTGTGTGTGTGTGTGTGTGTGTGTGTGTGTGTGTGTGTTTATATATATACAGAGTCCACTTTTCCCCGAGAGAATAGATACTGCACTCTAATCTGAAGGAAAACTGGGAAACAAATACTTTGATATTAGCCAGAATGCTAAGATACTTTATTACTTACGCAAAAAAAAATCCAGTTGTTTTCCTCGCGCTTTATGCAAATAAATTTATTTATTTACATAAATGATTACATATATAGTTCCGTTATCTAATGATGAAAAAATATTTTTCGCAAAAGACATCTATTTTTCAACATAATCTCCTTCATTGTCAAATACTTAACCCATTGCATCTCTATTAACCACACAGGATAAACATTATTTTACCAGAAAATTCACTATAGAACTGTGTCACGCTACAAACTTGTTGACCTACTCTCGTGTATACAAATATATATATATATATATATATATATATATATATATATATATATATATAACGAATCCGTATATATATATATATATATATATATATATATATACATGGGAGTGCGTTTCAAGTTATTTCCCGTACATTGTTTAGAGTTTGGCATAAGGCCACAAGTATGAGACACAAAGAACCTAAATCAACATAATACATATATGTACATGTGTGTGTATGTTTGTGTGTCCGCACCAATATCATGTATACCTATATATATATATATATATATATATATATATATATATATATATATATATATATATATATATATATATATATATATATAAAGTGCCTATATATATGTATCTACATATACGTATATATATATATGAAATAATCTTGGTGTCGAAATATCTTTCATTCTATACATCCATCAGTGTTTTACTTCTTTGTGTATGTGTGTATTTGTATGTTGCGGAGGCGTTTATATGTGCATATATGTGCGTAGTTACACGTTTCACATGTTAGTTGTAGATTCTCATATATATGTACGTTCCTACAAATCTATATATTCACACTTATGCTTGCCCTCGTTTAAACACTAAATTTATAGCCATATATTATTGATAGATTAGATATTAGATACAGTACATATGAATTAGGTTAGATGCATACGGACTGACAAAGCTTTTAATAAACAGATATCTAGCCTGGCAGACGAGTGACAGACAGACAGACAGACACACAGAAAGACAAACA
>CAUZXS010000830.1:0-45329 GCA_963585895.1 Sepioteuthis lessoniana | reverse complement strand
ACACAAGGTCATTCAATAAATCAGGTGAGTTTTTCCTATTGGAGTTGGTAACAGGAAGCACTGTTTACAGTTGCACCTTTTTCAATGAAATCAATAGTGATAGGTCCTTTCAGGATCAAGAAAACTGTCAGTTCCCCCTCTTTACAGACTGTTGTGCCCAGAACTTCTTCTTTACAGGAAATTCAGTGAGTTTCCATTCCAAGTATTGTCTTTTTGACTCAGGCAAACCCATGTTTTGCCCATTTGTAAACATTTTTCTGCCTACAACATGCTTCTCCATACACATCACACATTCTTCTATGTTGTATGGCTTGCACATCTTAGCCAACAAAAATTTGATGAGAGACCTCTGTTCAAGACTGGAATACTCAGTTTGATTCAACAACATTTTAAATTGCCTCAAAGCAAATAAATTAGGGATATTGAAATATTTTTTTCAATAAACCGATTCAAAATAATGCAGAGTTTGTATCAATAGAGAAAAATTCTAAAAAGGAAAAATGTATTTTGGTTCTTTGAATAAAATCCCTCTTACTTATTGAATGACCTTTATATAATTAGTTTAATGGCTGTAGTATCCATAAAGAGCTTGATATCTGTGACAGAGTGCATAGGGGCAGTATAATACAATTGTGTTATACTGGTTATATAAAGGGTTAATCAATCTTAAATATAACTCATAATTGGCAACTAACATTGATCTTAGTTATCAGATATTTTGATAGTAGTTTTAAAATAGCACTGTGCACACTTCTATCTATATATATATGATCTTTTTCTTCCAACAATGGGTAAAATATTACCACTACTGTCCATCTACAAGTATGGTTTTAACATTAGATAAACTGCAAAGGTTGATTTGAATTTAGACAAACAAACCAAACCAAACTAAACTATGATATCTATATCTATCTATCTATTTATCTAGAGAGAGATGAATAATGCATTCATTTAAACTGTATAAGTGTTAACTATATGTTCAAAAAGTTTCAAGATTGAAGCTGTATTTATCAAAACAGAAATGACCAATTAATGAAAAGTTAACTTTCTCCTAAAAAATCTCCTTGGCATTCGACAATTTTATTTTGGTAATTTTTTTTATTGATTGATGTATTCTCTTTTAATATGACATAAAGCTGCATTATTGTATTTCCTTTCAATGTCCTCCAGTTCCTCAAATCCTACTCTTGAGAAAATTTCCATTTAAAAACTGTTTGTGCTTCTTTTTTAAAATGTTGCAATTCTATAAATCTGTTTTCAAAATTGAAATTTGAAGGGCTGTAATCTAGTTCTTTTTAAAGGATGATGTTTCTTTTTTGATAATTTCAAATGTGTCCAAGAAACAAAGAAAAATATGTATAATTCTAAACTCTTCTGTATAGAATAAAATTGTTTTTCTTAATCAAAATGACCATTTTCTATTTTTAGTTTATGTTAATAAATGATTTATTATCAGTTGCAATTTCCACCATTTTAACAATCTACTGGATATTTCCTTGAAGAAAAATGTTTCAATGATCAAATCATTTTTGATTATCTATCACCAATCGCTAACTATTTGCATATTCTCTTAAAAAATGATTATGTAAACAATCTGAAATAAAAAAGCCTAAAAAAAAATATCAAATTGATTTTGAGTTGATGTTTTTTAGATAAGAAAAAAAATTCAAAGCCAAATGAATAGCATCCCTCAGTTTGATAACAGACAATATCATTCCTTAACTCACCATGAAGAGATACAGTAATGCAATGATATGGTCTGAAAGAGGGTAGAAAGCAGTGAACATGAAAATCAGAAAAATGTAAGCCTTGAATTTTGTCATGGTCAGTTGCACTAATGACCTAAAGGGACAAAGGACAACAATACCTCTTTCTTGACCACCCAGGCATCAAGTTATAATGTATGTAAAATGGTTTGATGTGGAAGTCCTGGGTTGAGAGGTTGGAAAGTATACCATTTTTATTTTCATGCTAATTTTTTTATAGAGGAAGAGTAGGTTTTATATAACTAATCACTTTTAATCAGTGATTTGATAAGCAGAGATGAAAGGCAAACTCAGTTGAATGATTTTTCAATATACTATTCTCTGTTTCTCACTATATATATACACAGCATTTTTTAATTTAAAAAAGGCTTTTAATGTACATTCAATCTCTAGTTTACAAATAAAAATGTTGAGAACTATTGCACAAATCTATCACAAATATATATATATATATATATATATATATATATATATATATATATATATATATATATATATGAGATGTGGTGAAAAACTTTAAATGATTTTAAATTTAAATTACATGTACACAACCCAGCAACTTGATGATGTCTAGACAAATCAGTGCCAATTCTTGATAATCTTTGATCAGCAATTTTTGGCAAAACACGAGGTTGTACAAGGGTAGCATTCTCAATACACTACATACCTAATTCCTTGCTACATTTTATTGTTTCTTTAATGGAAAGTGCATCTCAATGATTAGATCTAAGAATACAGAGATTATTAAAAGAAATTTTACACCATATCAGAAGCGAAGTTTCAGAGGTGCTTTCATCAATGGAAAATCTGAATAAGTGAAATGAACATCAAGAGGACAATTTAGAAGAAAATTAATGCTTAATTTATTTTCCCTGTCTGGATAAATGCACCTTCAGTCTTAATACTTTATAAACACACCTTGTGTGTGTATATATATATATATATATATATATATATATATATATATATATATATATATATATATATATATGTATGTAGTTAAATAATAAAGACACATTTCGTTTATATAATTCTATTGGCATCTTTTCAAGTTTCTTGACGAGTGTTTTGGTTTTAGGTTGAAGTTAGTAGATGAATTTACTGTAATTGTCCCAAGCACTTGCAACCCTTTCATAAGCCATCATCATAAATTGTGAGTGTATAGATAGTTTTTTTCTTAAGTGTTTGGGTTCTTTATAACGTTGCAAAAATTATTTAAAATTATGGTTGGATTAAACTGAGATGCTGATCACACCAAATGAATTTAAAACAGGATGCTATCAATGGAAATAGAATACTATTAAGAGAAATGAAGACAGTGTCCCACAAAGCACCAACTGTTCAGACACCAACCCCCCATCTCGAAAACCATCCAAACTAGACAAACAAGACACGTGGGATACGGCTGGAGAAGTAAGGTTGAGCTCATAAGTGATGTACTCTGGTGTAATTCTACATCCAGTATCAATAGTTTTATGTCTGTAAATAAAATACAACCCAGCAGTTTTAGTTACAGCTACTTTGCCATTTTAGTCACTTGAAAAGATGAGCCAGAAAGAAAAGAATATTAGAAATAAATAGAACACTACACCTTCTAATTATGAGGAGTAAGTCAAAAGTTTTGTAATGTTTTTATAATATGAGGCATGATTTGGTAGCTCCAGATGCTTTTGCTGAAGTCATGAAGGTAAGAAACTACACTGGATGCCAAGCTTGCCTGATACTCTCTGAGTTCTACTAGCTGTATTTTCTTTGATGGCTTTGAGCACAGCCTTATAATCCTCAGTTTTAAGCTTACCTGACCTTGCCTGATCATCGTGGTTCTAGCAACCCAAGCAAAATTTCTTTAACCATCTGGTTACAGTTCCATGATCAAGTGTAACTTCGCTTTTCACACAACAAAAGTTTTTGGTTGCTTCTGTGACATTATGGGCCTATTCAAACTCATAAAATTTAAGTTACTTAAATAGACTACATTGCAAATTTATCTCAGTGACTTTTAAATTATATATGAAGAGAAACAATGCATGATGTATCAGTACACCAACCCACATAACCCTACCAAACACAGAAGGATCATGTACTAAAATATTGCATAACTTTTGACTCATTCAAGTAATGTTTCTTTTAAAAATTTGATACCATAAAGCTACTTTTTGATAATGATATAAGAATCCAGCCATTTTTTTCGCCAGGAAATTCCCAGGTGAATAGTCTCCCAAAGTCTCAATTATTCTTATATTGTCTGCAAGTGAGTGATCACAAAAATATCATTTTTTATTAGAATACAACATCAGAGACCCAACCATCTTCTGGGATGGACCAGTGTTCACTGATGTGTGGACAGACTTGGTTTCTCACAAAAAAAGAGTTTAAACTGATTAAGTAATTGCAAAAGAATTATTCATAATATTCTTGTGAAAATATCAGTGAAATTTGATCATCATCTTTCGGAAAGAGTAAATAGAAGAATTGTGGGCACTAACTTTAAAAGAATCCATTTTCTCTGTAATTCTACTCTTAATATTCCCAGGTGTCTTCAGTAATATAGATTTACTTCCCATATAGGTTACATTATATTTATGCAAAGAAGTCACTTTTGTATATCTACAGGCAGATTACTGATGGATCAATTTCAAGGTGAAATATTAGTTTTTAGCAGGTGTACATATGAGATCACTACTCAAACATGTCAGAAAAGGCATCATACTGATATGAAAAGTTACCTTCTCTTGTTTAGAAAAAGCATTAGGTTTCTATAACACATTTTAATATCATTACTATCTCTTTGAATGGATACATTTTTTTTTTCAATTTATATACAATGCTCTCTAGCCACTGATTACTAAAATTTGTATGTTTCTGAGAGTGATTAAAAAAAAGATGTATTTTTGGACAAAAGAATATTTACAGGTCAGATATTACACTGTATATGTATACTGTTGAATAAGTCTATGTTTCTTTTGCATATAAAGCAGTTTGCAGTACTTTCAAAAAGTGAGTATGGTCATGATTTCAAAGCTAAAGTTAAAAACAAGTATTTAAAAGACTTATTTTAATCTTAATTCAAGTTAAGACAATATTATCTAAATAATGATACATCAAACCTACTAAGGTACAAAATATAATCAAACTTACATATAGAGTATCACCTATATACACACATGCATATCTATACACAAACACGCACATATATATATATATATATATATATATATATATATATATATATATATATATATATATATATATATATATATATTCACACTTATGCATATACAGAATGCGAAAGCAAAATTAGGAATATTCTAGTATAATAATAAACGACTCTATTATAAACAAGATTAATTTTAATTAAAAAAAAATAAAACAACAAAATAAGAAGATACACAAAAGAGTAAATTTACTCAATAAGGCCACCATTTCTTTCAATTATTGTATCAAACTGCCATTGAAATAAATTCTTGAGACATTTTATTCTATTTCTCCTCAATAGCTGTCTTAAGCGAACCAATATTTGGATGGGAAGTTGCATTTGTTTTATTTTTAAAATGCCCCATATAGCATAATCAAGGGGGTTAAGGTCTAGGCTTAAATCTTGTTTAATTGCTGTCCTCACAGTTTTCTTGTGGACTTTCAATTCATTAATGTGCTTTCTTATTGACATAGGGGAGTCCTTCTTAATCACCATAGCAAGAGCAGTTAAAAATCCTTTTCATTTTTTGTTTCTACTTCCTCTTTTCCTTAAAAATCTCCTTTTTTGTAAAAAATTTTCTTTGCTTTTTATAAAGAAGACAAAGAAACTTTTGGCTTGGTTTTGGCATTTAGCAAATCATAGATTCTTTGTTGTATCTTTTCGTATGTCTGAATTATAGAGCTAATCATGAAAATTTAGATTTATCATGTTTTCTTCAAAAATCGAACCAATCAGACTTAAAAAGAACAATCTAAAAATTATTCCATTTTTAATCAAAATGGATATTAGATATCATTTATTACCAAATTCTACAGCATTGAAGCATTCCAACCAAAAATAAAATTGACTAGATATATGTAACTCAGGTTTTTTTATTTTAAACTGCTCCACATTCATATTTTAGGTTATAAAATTTCACTACAGTAGAATTTGGTAACTAAATAATAACTAATAGTATAATTATGATTGTATAACTTTCTATTAGAAGTAATAAAAACCTGGGATCTTTTAATTCAGAAGAAAAGTAAGTTTTTATCCTAGTGTTATAAGTGTACTTATTTATTGCTGATACTCTGTGTGTCTATACACACACACATACATATATATATATATATATATATATATATATATATATATATATATATATATATATATATATATATATACACACACACACAAATATACATATATACATACACACACATATATTTTTAAGCAGTGTTTAACAGATTTGAACTCAGTTTTCCTTCTTGGCCACTTGCTGTACCAAGGTTAAAGACCCCAGTCTGCCCTACAATTTACTTATAAGTAGAGGTAGATTAGTCAGATTTATATTTTTCCCAAGAGTATTAATGCTATATGAAATGGAAACAGCCTCATCTAAGAATTGAACTTGGGTTGCCGTGTCCATTTCCTCTGACAGTAACCATTAGTCTATGAATATATGTATAAGTGTCCTTCAAAAAGTTCTAAACCTCAAACAGATTATTGAGTTGTTGCACACTTTACACAAGCCTCACTAGCACTGAAATTATGGCAGAAATCTGAATTAGTTTTTCTAGCTTTATAAGAAGTGGTAGTGGTGTTGCCACAACAAAAAAATGTCCAGTTATGGCTTTTCTTTCTGGGTGAGATTTAGAACATTTTGAATGGCTTTCATCTATATAAAATCAGTGATACAATCCAGTCTCCTGACAGAGTAATGAGAAGATTCCTTATTATAACATAAAGTATTTATTACCTGACACTACTCAAAGCAAGAGAGAGAAACTTGGTTGTATTAATCTCTTTTTGGCTTTTCATTTTCTTTTTCATAATTTTGTATATTCAGTCATATTCTCTTATCTGCATTATATTATTTCTCATTTTTTTAAATTTCTCTTTCCATCTGACCTTTTTTTCTTTTACTTGGCAACATCTTTAACTCATTTGCTGCTGTGTTGGTAAGGCTTAAAATATGTTGTCGTATGCTCTGCAGAGGAGTATCCCCCTCACATAAATGATATATCCCAGGTATGACACTAAACTGCATCTGGTGGTCAGGCTCAAGTTTTGGAGCTATTGAGAGTGTGAAATATCTCTTTATTGCCATTACTCCCAGGTCCACTCTGACTCATTGTCGTAGTACCTGTTAGGATCCCATCTATGCATCTCATAGTTAAGAAACTACACAAAGAATGTAAATATAAATGTAGAATGTATGCAATTCCCTAACCACTTAGCATGAAATAAACCCAGATGCATTGACTGGATTTTAATATCTTTAAAAAAAATTTGAATGAAAGCAGCCAAGCAACTGATATAATTAAGTGTAGACTTCATGCAGCTGACTTAGTGTTGATTTGAAAAAAAAAAGCTAAGCTAGTTTCAATACTTTTTGAAAAGCTGTTCATTTGACTTTTTCTTGTTTCCTAAACTGAAAAATCCCTCTCCAGGGTAAGAGATATCAAGGACATGGAGGACATTAAAACTACATATCAGGTCCAAAGATCAATTTCAGAGGTACCAATTGGAATAACTCTGTTGAATGATTATTTTAAAGAAAAGAAATGTTTCCTCCATCATACATTTCTGTCTCAGTACTTTTTAGACACACTTCATAGCTTGTCCTAATAAGATGATTACGGAATGAATCAGTGAAATTATTATGGTAACATCAAAATTGAGTTTAGTAATCTAAATAATACCTATCCTGTTTGCTGAGTCCAAAATCGGCAGACTGGATCTCTTACAGATAGGTTTGGTTTAGTTTCTTAGTTTAATGGCATATCAACTCTTTTTAGGTTATTTAATGTCAAAGCCATTCTCCTAGAAGAACAGTAGTGGTACTATTTAACCCATAGCTGGGAGGATAAGGGGGTTCATACCTTTCTCAAGGGTATTTGCCCGAAAGTGAATGTAATAGCGCGACTGGAGTACGAACTTGCGTACTACGATTCCGCTGTCCATCGCTTTAACCATTACACCACGAGGACTCTCTCACTGATAAAAAAGAGTGACTTAGGTATGATACTAAATTGGGGAAACTCCAGTTCTGGAGTTCTGATGACTCACTCTTTTATTGTCATTACTCCCAGAACCACTCTGTCCCAGAATGATAATACCTTTGAGAGTCTCATCTATGGATCATATAGATCTGTTTGAGATTATGAAGTGTGTGTCTGTTTAAAATGATTGTGAAGATAGATTTTTTGCACCATATGCAGACCATTATTGGAGACTGTAATTGAACTGACTTCAGCATAAAAAAAAAAAAACAAGGATTGAAAAGTTGTAAAACCTACCCACCTGAACAATACTGGGAATGATTATAACTTTTCTAATAATTATATATGAATATCTACAATTATTTATATATATGTACAATTATCTATTTATATCTATATTTACATATATCTATATTTATATATATCTATATTTATATATCTATACTTATATGTATGTAAATTTCATTAAACATAATAGATATTTTATGTCTACATATTTTCTTCTGGATCCATTCGAATACCTTTATTACTTTTATCGTATTCAGGGGGAATTGATTTATGTATTGTCCATAGTTGTAAGTATCCCTTGTACTTTCTGCCCGAATTCCCCCTGAATACGATAAAAGTAATATAGGAATTCGAACGGATCCAGAAGAAAATATGTAGACATAAAATGTCTATTATGTTTAATGAAATTTGCATTAACGAAGAAATGCTGAATATATATATATATATATATATATATATATATATATATATATATACATATATATAAATATATATATATATATATATATATATATATATATATATATATATATATATATATATATATATCAGTATATATGTGTGTTCAGATGTAAATAATACATTTATGTTTTTAGAGATATGTTTAAAATATGAAAAAAAAGCAAAATATTCAGCAAAGTATTTTTCATTAGAAAATCATTTTTCCAGATGAAACATTAAACAACAATTACACTACCCTGAAAATAGTCATATCAACTGAAATAGTTCCAAATTTCATATTTTATGTTTACATACTGTGAGTTTTATTTCCATCTTTCGCTTTGTATCTCATATGTATATGAACACACCTATGTACCTGTATATATTAGTCATTTTGAATTTTCTAAAAAGAATATTTTCTTTTTACATAGATAAAAATGAAGTAACAAATGGACTACAATGACCAATAGCTTAGTTGTAAATGGTACATTTTACTCTTTTTATATTGCTAAGAAACAACTGACTCTATTGATAAGAGAGCTAAATATAAAGTGCATATAAGTAAAAGAGATTTGGATATGAAGCAGTGGTTGTGTTGTTGTTGGGTGAGGTGGGTGACAAAGAAATACTTATCTTTGATTCATCCATCTACCCTCATTTCTATGACTCTTGGCTTTCTCAACATTTTTCATTTTTTCTTGGGCTTTTTTGTATTTAACTTTTGATTCCCTGTATTTTGCTTATATACTTGTCCTTGGAAATTTGCAAGTTTTTTGTTTTCTTCAATGAACAAAGAGACTTAAAGAACAGATTAAAAAAAATGTTCAATACACCTATTATCAACATTTATACCCCGATGCCAACTAATTTAGGTACATATGCCAACAAAACTCTTCATTAACATGGATTTTGGAGGTGCCCGTGGTGTAATGATTAGCATCGCAGGATATGGACACGGCAACATGAGTTCAAATCCTGGACCTGACTGATTGCATTTCACATAGCACAAATACGCTTGGGAAAGGTATGAATCCAAAATATTCTCCCTCCAGCTATGGGTAAATAGTAGGGCAGACTAGGTTCTTCAGCCTTGGTGAGGCAACTAGTCTAGGAGAAGGAAAACTCTTAATTCAAACTTGTTAAACTCCGCTTAAAAACTGACCTTGTGTCATATCCTGCCCGAGCGTAGGGGTTGGTAAATATGATTAACATGGATGATCAGTTTATAAATTTCTTCAGCTAATTCTACATCTTTCCTCTTTTTCTGATTATTTTCTAATTTAGGTCATCTTTTAAAAAAAAACTTTCTTTAGATTTAAATCTCTCTTTCTCTCATTTTATTGCATCTTATTTTTTCCTTCATCAATTCCTCTCTAATTATCAATCTTCTCTGTATTTTTTTAATAATCTTTCTATTTCTAAATAATCATTATCTCTTATTAGAAATCCTTTATTCTGGGAGGATGCTGAACAGTTCTTAACCTGACCAAGAAGTGATTGCCCTACAATCAATAAATATATATGCTATTCTAGGAGAAGGAAAACTCTGAGTTCAAACCTGTTAAACCCCGCTTAAAAATTGACCTTGTGTCATATCCTGCCCGAGTGGAGGGGTTGGTAAATATATATATGCTATTCTACATATTCAACAAAATGGCACGTTATTTCTCAAGTTTATTTAACCTTTTTCAAATTCAAAAATTAGAAAAAAAGAACTTTTCAGCATCCTGGTATTTGTCAAGCACCCCAGGTAATATGCAAGTATGGCACATGGCCTGTTTTTTTTCTTTCACATCATAAAATGTAAATACTAAAAAAAACAACTTTGCCATTTTAAAATTAGAGCAATTTTCATTGGCCAGTTTTTTTTTGTTTTGTTTCTTGTTTTCTTCAATATCTTTCTATGTATTGTAATTTTTCCTTTTCCTTTCCCTTATCCTTTCTTTCCCTCTACTCTGTCTTCCTTCCTTTGTTTTTGTTCAATTTTCCCAACTTTTTTATTATTCTTGTCTTCATTCCTTTTCCCTTTGTTCCATCTTTCCTTCTTTCCTGTTATTCAATTTTCCCTCTTCCTTATTTCTCTATTTCCTATCTTCCTTCTTTTCTCTTTGTCAAGGGAAGTCCTCATGGCATAATGACAAAAGTGCTTGAACCTCCAAGTGAGGGAGTTCAAACTCCAGTCCAATACATTTCTTTTCTAGCTAATACCCTTGGGAAAGGTATGAATCTTCTTATCCCCACTCCCAGCTAGGGGTTAAATAGTATGACTGCTATTCTTCATAGATGGTTTTGGCATTAAATAACCTATAAAGGTTGATATGCTGTTAAACAAAGAAACTAAACCATCCTCTTTGTTCTATCTTCTTCCTCTTAGCACTATCTTTCATTTTATCTTTTTTCTTCTTGCAATCCCTGTCTATCATATTCCTTTCCTTTTCCCAACAAATTTTTCTTTTCAAAAACAGAAACCCGTAACTAGTAAGTGCATACTTAAATATCAACTTTGTTAGCAGTTTTTTGAGCAATATGTTTATCATTTATTCACTAAGAAAAGCAGCAGTGGGTATGAAATGTCAGAGGAAAGTAAGAATGTATCTTATATAAGTTGGTATTAATGAGTTAATATAAGTTATAAAGATATAATATCTATTTAAAAGATTGATGGTGCCAAGATTTTTCTTATCTCGTTTCTTCTTGACTTATTATCAATAGGCTTTTTACTTTTTTTATTTTTTTTTATTTAAAACTAGTTAACATTGAAGATGTATTTGGTATAGATGTTAACAGTTGGGAAGAAAATGAATACTGCCTCTTCCCTCACATACACATATAAATGAATGAGAGATTGTATTCCTCTCTGAGTACTGACTTTATTTGAATACTGTTTTTTTTTAATCTTTCAATCAGTTTTGACAATGCATTTGTTTTGTAATTAAAAGTTCATTTACCTGCTTAAAAAAATCCTCAAATATTTTGATCGTAGCCAGAAATAGGATGGAATATATTTATTATAATGGTCTGCTTTTTGTTTATATCTTACTGTAACAAAGCAAAAACTGTGTTTTTGTTTGTAGTTTTACAAAGCAATTCTTTATGTTTATTGACAATTATATATATCTATGCATGTGTTTATATATATTGCTAACTTTATCAGGTATATATATATATATATATATATATATATATATATATATAGACAGGTACAGAAACCAATGATTTATATATGTATATCAAGAGTGGTTCTTCAGTCAGAAATACTATGATTACCCAACAGTTGCAGTTCAATAATAAATGTAAACTGCTAGATTGCTTACATAGGTGGCGTTAATCACGAACGAGTCACAGGAGGAAACCTACATGATATTGTAGTTATTATCCTAAGGAAATATATTCATTGAGCCAAGTTCAAATCCTGGACTAGGTTGTTTGTATTTCACTTTGTATTAATGCCCTTCTCAATCCAGTTTGGAGCATGTCCAGTTGGCTGGGGTTGTAGTATACACCAACTGCACCTCTGCAGAGGGGTAAGACCACCCCCAACGAGTCTCCTGGATATGACACTAAATGATCTGATGGTGAGGTTCCAGTGATGCTGGTGTTTTAGGGAATGCAGAGCGGCCCTTCATTGCCATTGCTCCCAGGTCTACTCAGGCCCAGAATAGTAGCACCTGATAAGTCCCTATCTATGGGTTAAATAGAACTAAACTGCATATTTATGCTAAACTGAATCGTTTGAAATGAGACTGTTTGACTAAACTGAATAGCTTGAAATAGAAATGTTTTTAACAATTAAACTGTACTGATATTTAAACTGCATGCTTATGCTAAACTGAATTGTTTAAAATGGATCTGTTTTTGACATTGAAACTCAAATTACAATAAACTGAATTGTTTAATATAGAAGTGTTTTGACATCTAACTGTGTGTAAATAAAATCTATACTTATACCAAACTGAATTAGCTTAATTAGGACTGTTTTGACAATTAAACTGTGTACTGAATCTAAACTGAATTATTTGTAATAGAGCTGACTATTTGCATAAAAATGGATTTGTCGTTAAATAACCTACAAAGGGTGATATGCTATAAAACCCAACCAACCAACCAGTTTGGAGTAGAAAAACTCTGGATTCAAATTAATGGTACTCTGCTCAGAAAATGACTGTTTATCACATTCTGCCTATGGTGGAGGGATTAAGTTAATTCCCACACATACAGACATGCACTCACAAATTTACACTGTTGGCTGTAACTGTAGAATATACTAATTGCACATCTGCAGAATAGTAAGACCTCACAAGCAACAAGGCCACCCATTGCCTGTGGGTGGCAACCGGTAATGCTTCAGGATTGGATCCTCATGACAGAGCCAAAGTAGTCTCATGAATTGCAATACCCAACTTTGACCCTTATTGGGCTAGACAGGTAGATAGAGAGGCCCGATCCAATCAATCAGATGGCCATGTCAAGTCTAAGCACCAATATGATTTCCTTAACTATTCTTAAAATTGTTTTATGTTGCAAACACCTATCCTACCCTATTTTATGTTAAAGTCACAAGAAGGTAGCAGTTAAAGGTCAACCATGTTGAGAGAAACAAAATTTTGACCTCTGTTTAACTTTAATTACCAGGGACTTTAAATCCTCTCCAGCCATGAATATACAGGCCAATGTATCCCCAACTCAACCAAGGCAAATGGGTATTCCCCCTTAGTAAATTCCCAAACAAAGGTTAAACTCTGTGATGGTCAGTGGAGCATAGGACCAGTGAAAAAACAAACAACAAACATAGTTTGTTTCAGTGAAACAAACTGCCAAGCAAGCAATCCACTTTTTCAAGATCTTGTGACATATGAAAAAGAGAGAGAAGGAAATAATCGGAATCAAATATAAAAGAAACGACTTTTTTAAAGCTCGGAAAATAGTGGAACCCTACATGAAGGTGGACACTTAAACCATTGGGGCAAACTCAATCAGCAACAACTGAGCTCTTGTCACGAAACTAATCCATTGAGGACTAAATGATTGGCTAAAGTTTCAGGAGCAGCTAGAAAACTACACTCAGCCAAAATCTATCAAACAGTGTCACAAACTAAACAAAAAATTTGCAAAAAACACCCATACTAGACAAATATTAACTAAAGATAAGCCAAATCTTCAACCAAAGTAAATACCAAGAGAGAAAAATCACTGAGATCACTATTACATCCACCAATTACCTAAATAAATTCAAAACTAAGCACCAAGGCAACACACATCTAATTACCGCAACCAAAGTTGAACCTTCTCTTAAATCCGAAATAAGTCTTGATCAATCTACAACTGAATAAAATCATCATTTCAATCCATCAAGAAGAAAATGTCAAAAAGACCCCTGAGAAACTAAATATTAAACAAGACCTTGCAAATAAAAAAAATCAAGTTACTCCCAAGTATCAAAACACAAAACTAAAACCTTAAATTGATCCAAGAGTGCAGAAAGTATGGATATAAAACATTGATAACATGTAGAACATAGACATCCGACTATTCTCCCTCCAGGTATAGGTAAATAGTTGGGCAGACTAGGCTCATTAATTGGGATATGGTGAATAGTCTAAGAGGAAGAAGACTCTGAATTCAAACCTGTTAAATTCTGCTTTAAAAAAAAATGAGTTTGTGTCACATCTTGCTTGTGCAGAGGGGTTAGTAAATACGCTTGTGTGTATATATATATATATATATATATATATATATATATATATATAATTTTTTGTTGTAGGTCTTGTGCAGAGGGGTTAGTAAATACGCGTGTGTGTGTGTATATATATATATATATATATATATATATATATATATATATATATATATATATATATAATTTTTTGTTGTAGGTCCAAAGAGAGAATAAAAATATTTTAAGATAGGTTGGTCCAAGAAGAGATTTGAATTTTTTAGAATTTATTTAGTATTTATTTATTTAAATTCTAAAAAATACAAATCTCTTTGTGGACTAACCTATTGTAAAATATATATGGTAATTTTAAAATCAATTTCAAAGAAGAATTAAAAAATGAATTCTAGAATATATATATGCTCAAAATAACTGTTAGTTTCATGATTTCTAGCTTTTCAGGTGATAGACTGTGTATATATATATATATATATATATATATATATATATATGTGTGTGTGTGTGTGTGTGTGTGTGTGTGCACATCTATATATCAAATACTGCATTGAGTTGTGTTTGTCAAGGTAATTGGATATTCTCTCTTGTTTATATCAAGGCTGAGTGGAATTGTCAATACAACAATAATACACCGTAAAAAGAGAATGTTATTTTTGCTTGTTGTTGAATTTTTGATTTGTCACTTGTCTTTTTTTGTTTCTTTTGTATTAAAAGAAAAAACAAAAACAACTTACTGTTCTGTTAAAATCCTTGAAAATAATACTGGCCAAAAGGAAAAAAAATTAGCAGACAGCATCCTTCAGTTAGAAGAGATTGAATGATGACAAAAGTGGCTGAGGCAGTGAAAAGAGAAACTAAATCTTAAAGAATTATTGAATGGATAAATGTTTTGGAAAAGCATTGCAATAAGGGGAATAATGCTAAAAAGAAAAAAAAGAGGAAAACAGAACATGATATTGTGTGCATGTAATTCATTTATTCTTTACTAGACAATTTTTTTGAACATTCTTTGTTGTATCTCCCAAGAAACAATAAACAGAATATTTAGACAAAACATTTCCTTTTTTTTATTTATTTATTTTTTCTTTCTTTCTTTTGCTAATGAATCAGTTATTAGTATTTTTCAATCTTTTAATGTGATATCAGTTGTAATATCTCGGGTATTGAGCATAATGCCAATAAATGTTTTAATCAATTCTGTTTGAAGACGTACAGAACACAAAATAGATTGTTTTTATTCTCTATTTTATTGCTTATGTTGATTTTGATTTTTTAATTTAAAAAAAAAAGATGATTATAAAAATCTCATTTACTTTTAATCTAGAAACATGTTGTTCTACTATATTATTATTAGCATAGTACCCATTAAATGACTGGATTAATTTCATATGGGAAAATGATAAAACAAACATGGCACTAACAGACCAAGTAAAGGGTGAGTTCTAGGTGTGATTTAGACTTCTGTTGTACAAATTGTTCTTTAACTCCAGTTAATAATGAATTGACACAGATAAGTAGGTTTTCCTGAGTTAAAAAACAGGGGTGTGAATTTGATTTTCACCAAACACTTATTCTTATTGTCTCTAAAATCCCCTTTTCTTGGCTCTTGAAGATGCAACAACCCAAGTAAATTGTAATAAAAAGCAAAAAAATATCAACCAAAAGATAAAAGAAAATACAAGGCAAAATTGAAATAATGACTGACAATGCTTCATTTAAAAAATCAAAAATCAAGAAAATAGGAAATGAAGATTGTTTTCTGTATATATAATGAAATAAATAATGTGACAGAACTACTAAACTAAATGACAGAACTACTAAAAAAATGACTGTAATATTTAATTAATTTTGCTATTAAAATATATTTATAAAATGGTAGAAAAAAAGTTGTTCTTCTGCATTATGGACATGTCATTGATTTTAGGTAAGGGAGGTGTTTAATGACACATTAACATTGAAATATTAATAAAATTCATTACACTTTTTGTTAATGAATCAAATGTTAACTACATGTGTATACACTTTTCAGTTGGTGTGTGTACATATACCATTTTTTTATACACACATATAATCACACTCACAGTTGCCCAGTTGGCTGGGGCTGTAGAATACACCGACTGCATCTCTGCAGAGGGTAAGACCGAGTATCCTGCATATGACACTAAATAATCTGATGGTGAGTTTCCAGTAATGCTGGAGCTTTGAAGAATATGGAGCACCTCTTCATTGCATTGCCAGCGTTCCCAGGATCACTCTGGTCCAGAGTGGTAGCACCTGATAGGATCCTATGTATGGATCAAATAGAACTAAAATGCGTACGTTTGCTAAGCTGAATTGCTTGACATAGAATTGTTTTGGCATGTAAACTGCGTGTTGATAAAAACTTTACTAATACTAAACTGATGAGACCAGGTCATAGGCCTAATGAGTAATGTGTTTACTAATGGTCCGGGAGACTGGGGTTCAATCTGAGGTCGAGTCATACCAAAAACCCAAAAAATGGTACTTGATGCTGCCTTGCTTAACATAGCATTATAAGGTAAGGATCAAGGGTAAAGTGGAGCAAACCAAGAAATGGGTAGTGCCTTCCCCTACACCTTGGTGAAGTAGTTATTGAAAAGGGAGCTTTTGGGTCACCCTCGACTAAGGTTGCCAACTTGACTTTTTTATATCTCATAAATCATTAAATTGTCTGGGAGAAGTCCCATGGTATAATGGCTAATGCGTTGGACTGAGGTCTTGAAATAAGTGAGTTCAAACTCCAGTTGTGCTATTACTTTCATTTTTGAAGTAAAACCCTTTGGAAAATATACACATCCTTATTCTCCGCAGGTTTTAGGTAAAATAGTATCACTGCTTTTCTTCAGCAAGGATGTCTTTAGCATTGAATAATACTCAAACGGTGATATGTTATTAAACAAAGAAACCAAACCAATTATCAAAATATCGAGCTTGATAATAATTCGTGGTGAGTAGACCGGGCCATTGGCATAATGGTTAGAGTGTTCGCCAATGGTCTGGGAGATTGGGGTTCAATCCCAGGTTGAGTCATACCAAAGACTAAAAAAAATGGTACTTGATCCCACCTTGCTTAGTACTCAGCACTATAAGGGTAAAGTGGAGCCATCCAGGGAATGGAGTTGTGCCCTCCCCTAAACCTTGGTGTAGTAGCTATTGAAAGGGGAGCCTTCGAGTCACCCACTTTACTATACCTTTCAATGAGTTTTCATCACTGGAGAAAAAGTATTTTTTTTAACATGTAAACAAATTCATTAAAATTCTTGAGCAGAACTTTTGCCATCAGGTTTTTTGAACATGAGAAGACTTTTTTATTGGCAATCAAATTAACAGCAGGTTTATAGAATAAATTTAAAAGTTTGGTAAAATTCAATGTTTCTTCACTTTGGTTGAGGCTAACCATGTCAATGAAAAGAGAGCTATTGTATTTAGACAACTTAAACATGTCTCTTGTCTCTACTCTTTATAGTTGTCAACAAAACAATTTTGACAACACTTTCTTAACTGATTCTGAATAACCTTTTTAAAGATGTATTGATTTTTAGTTATGCTTGATATTCTGTATTGTGTTTTTTTTTTATATAAACATTTTCTTCATTCTTTTGTAGTGATTTATTCAGCCACATAATCTTTTAAGTATTGCGCTAAATCCCAATTTTGAAACTAACATCCAATAATGTAATTGACTTAGAGATTTGACTGATGATTAAACTTAAATAAAGAAGAGAAAAATTCCATTTGTTGTATGATTATTGATAACTCAATCAAATTATCTTCTTATATAACAGCCTTGATCTGCAGCATTCGTCTTTGGAAGTTCAACAAGTAACAGAAAACAAAAATGTCTCAATTCAATTCATGAGCATTGTTATTTTAAAAATAACAGACTAGCTCCATATTTCAAATGTTTCAGAATGTATGTGCAAAACAAATTAAACCCACACTTTTCAAAGTACAAGTTTAACCCCCACAACATAGAGAATGGACAGCATAGGGCAATATGTAACTAAAGATCCAAGTATATATATATATATATATATATATATATATATATATATATATAATAAAGTTGGTGACTGTAGTTGAGGGTGACCTGAAGGCTCCCTTTTCAATAGCTACTACACTGAGGTGTAGGGTAGGGCGCTACTCCTTTCCTTGGATTGCTCCACTTTACCCTTGATATGTACCTTATTGTTGTGTAGGAACCTTCCACCTCTCTTGAAAGTGAACTGTTCTGCTCAATGAATGAAGGCTTTAAGTAGAAGCCTATCAATTGACATGAGCGAGCATGCTGAGCTAGTCTTACTACTCACATGACTTTTGTACCTCGTTATTACCAGCCTAATAAACTTTTTTTATTGTTACATTTAGTGTTTCTTTTTGCAAACCCCAAATTAATATCATAACACTTATAATGCCAAGTGTTTAGCAAGGAGGTATCAAGTACCATTTTTTTAAAGTCTTTGGTATGGCTCTACCTGGGATTGAACCCCAGTCTCCCAGACCATTATCGAACACTCTACCCACTGGATGAACTGTAATTATGACAACCTAAATCATATAAGAGACTAAATAGAGTAGATTCATCAGTGTAGAAACAAAATTAAGATTGGATGAAGCAATCCAAATAGTTCAAGTATAATCAATATCAACACAAAACTATGAAGGGTATGTTTTTATGGGCAGACTGGGTTAGATGACAAGTCTAACAAGTAAAACTCTTAATTCAATCCAGCTGTACTTTGCTTAAAATTGGCCTTTTATCTAATTCTATCTATAGCTGAAGGGGTTGAATAAATAAACACTGAGTACAACTTTGTGCACACTACATCAAAAGTAAGATACCCTCAATTTAACAGCCAAGCAGAGCGAATAGTGCAAACTGTTAAGAGGATTCTCCAGAAGGGTAACAATAATGACCTTTAGGCATGCTCAAGTACTGAAACAACCTAACTAATAGATCTGACAACTCCCTTCTGGAACAACGGTTAAAATCAACTGGACTTGAACTACTCTCACAGCTAAACTCCAAAGTCATGACCATCCTGTTGACAGGGCTTAGAATATACTGACTTTATTCTCTGCAGAAAGAGGTTTCCTTGGTATGACACTCTTAAGAAGGTAAGTCCTGGGTATGACACTCTCAAGAAAGAGAGTCCTGGGTATGACACTAAACTGCATCCACTGGTAAGGCACTAGTTCTGGAGAGTGTTGAGTATATCATCATTGCTATCACTCCCAGACCAACTTTAATCTGGAGTGGTAGTACCTAGTGAGGTTCCTATTGATGTTTTGAATAGATTTGTTTCAAAATTATTTATTATAAATAGGAATTCTTGATAGCATATAACAGCAAATTAATTGTATTAAGAACAGGTAATTAGAGCTAAACTCTTTTTTTTACTAAGTATTATTATTAGTTACTTGATACCATATTGTTATATGGTATCAAGTAACTAATAATAATACTAATAATAATATTATAATAATAATAATAATAATAATATGCAAACAAAGGGCTATTATTAAGCAGAAATAATTACTTGAAGCCATATAATTATTAGTGTTCGATAGGAATACTTGGAATTATAAAACTGTGTGCAAATTATTTGTATTTGATAGAAATACTTGATATCATATAAATGTGTTAAACAATAAAAACTCTTAAGAAACAACTTCACAAAGCATATAAAAAAAGTACATATTGAATGCAATTTGCTAACTACTTGGCATAAATTAACTCTAGACAGATTGACATGCCATTAAAATTAATCACTAAACCAACCAAAGTCACAGATGAAGATTCGGAAAGATATAGTATCGAAGGGTCAATAACAGGTCTACTCAAGTACAACATCAATGGGAGAGCATTTTGGCCAACCTTATTCATAGCAAATGTTTGTGAAGTTGGTTTCCATTTTTATCAAACAAAGCAGATATATTATTATTCATGACAGTAGTAGCCATGATCTGAGCCAGGTTTATTCTGAGGTTCAATGGGTAACAAAAAATAATGATGCCTCTCTTCAACATCCTCCAATTTTTATTAACTCCTTCTATAGAAACAGTCGACAGAATACCTATGAAGGACATCTCAGTATCTTTCTAAAGTCATACTCTTTGTCCTTTTAAAAATAGAAAAGATTCTTTTATACTGAGTCAAAGATAATTGCAAAACTTTAACTGAATAATTTATTTTCTAATACTTAGAGTTTTTTTTTAGTTTGTCTGCATTCCTGTTTAGATAACCCTTTGAGACATAAAGTATCCAGTTAGTAAATTTATGTGATTAGGTTAACAGATTTAGTTGAAATTATCATTAAACTTTCTTACATTCATAAAGAAACTACTCTGCTATTCAATAATAATAAACTTAATTGAATGACACTGGTGCCATAAAGATTTACTTGCTTTTGCTTTCAAATGTGGAGGCCAAATTCCAACCAATTAAATTTATGTTTTATAGCTCAAAGTCAGCACAAAACTATTGGTGTTTAACTAGTAGGTGTCAGTTTAGTAAGAGCTTCTTTCCTTTTTTTTCTATCAGTACTATTTATTATAAATTATCAAGTCTGGAATTTGGTTCAGTGAAGCCAGGGAGAAACTAAAAATCCCATACACCTGCTCCCACTGCAATATATATATATATATATATATATATATATACACACACACACAAGTGTATATCAATATAAGCCATGGGAAGTAATATGTAGGTGCCAAATTCCAGTGGTCATATGTTCAATCATTTGTGATTAAAAGAAAAGACACTATCAAGATAATTGTTGATTTGTAGATGATGCAGCACTCATTGCCATGTCGTTTGAGGAAGTGCAAGACTGTTTATACTGTTTCTCTTCAGCTTGAGATGCCTCCAGCTTCAACGTAAGCATTATAAAAATAGAAGTACTCCACTAGCCTGAACCCATTCCGAAACAAATCAGAGGAATTAGACAACCTCCACTTGTTCATGAATTTCCTGACACTCCAGTTACCATCGATGGGAATAGGCTCAAAATATGTGAAATTCTTCACCTACTTTGGTAACTCTGTTGACGATGAAATGGTAAATCACATCTCCAAAACTACTAAGGCTTTTGGAAAGCTTTGTCATCATTTGTGGAATGAAAACAGATATCATTAAACACAAAAATTGGTGTTCACTACACTTTTATATGGGTCTGAGACATGGACACTCAATCGACTTGATATATTTCACAAACAATGCCTTCATTCTATCTGCAGATGTACCTTAGAAAACTGGGTTTCAAATGCTGACTTGCTTGAAAAATGTAAGATTGGAAGAATCAAGACCTTACTCTAGTCACAGCAGAGATGGGCTTGGCCATGTTATCCACAGGAGTGATGATAGAATTCCTAAGATTATTGTGCAAACTGCTTGGGGTTGGTAAATGCAATATTGGAAGACCCTGGCTAAGGCATAAGGATAAGTTAAGGTAAGGTATATTTGTCCTTGCCTCCCACCAGACAGGACGTGACACAAGGTCAAATGAACCGTAGGTTGGTTTACAGTGGGGGAGGAAGGTTGGACCTGAGTCGAAGCTCAAACCCTGCAGGACTATGCTGATCATCGGCTAACTTGGTACAATGCGAGCTGATGAGTGTAGCTGGACAAGGACCCAAACATGAGTCCAGGCACAGATGCCAGATTATAGCTTAAACTGGACCATAGGGTTCAGTGCTATACAATCATCATCATCATATCGTGCTGGTAGCACGGATATCCCTGACCCTCTCTCGCCACTCCTCCCTATCCTTCATCGCCCTAGGTAGGTCTTCAGGACAACATCCTGTATCCTCACATAGCTGCTGAATATACGTTCGAGCTGGTCGCCCTGCTTTTGCGCGGCCATGTGTGGGGATCCATAAGAGTACATCTCTTATGAGTTCATCTCTGCTTCTCCAGCAGTGTCCTGCATGTCTGGTTCGTCTAACTTGAATAGTTTTCGTGATAGGGGGCAGGTGGCCGTACAGTTGGTGTCTTGTGGGGTGTTGCTGCCAGGACTTGTTCAGGATTGCACGCAGCATTCTTGTGTAATTGCCATCTAGTTTCTTCCCCAGCCGTTTTGTTAGCGTCCATGTAGTGCATCCATATAGCAGTATCGATGTGACCGCTGCCTGGAAGAAACTGCGTTTCATTTTATCGGTTAGGTCTGATTTCCATATAATCGATAGCCTATTGATAGCTGTCCATGCTTTCGTTAGCCTCGTTTCGGTGTCCTTTTCGGTTGATTCGACGCTGCTTCCTAGGTACGTGAATTTGTCAACTAGTTTAAGTGGGGTTCCTTCTAGAGAGGAGATGTCCCCCGTTTGGTTATAGCACATATATTCCGTTTTGTGTGCATTAACATAGAGGCCTATGCTTGCTGCTGCTCATTCCAAACTATGCAGAAGAGTTTCGGCTTGGTCAGGTGTATTTGCCAGTATCGCTATGTCATCGGCGTAGTCGGCGTCGGTAATTGTTGTTGCAGGGTATCTTCTGCTTCTTTTCTTCGTCAGTTCGAAGCCATTCTCTTTGATTTTGTCAATCGATGTTCTAAGTACGTAGTCTAGACAAATGATAAAGAGGTATGGGGCCAGCGTGTCCCCTCGTAGTACTCCTGCTACAATGTCAAAGTATTCTGAGTCTCCATGCAGCTTGCCCACCCGAAGGCAGCCCAGCTGAAGCCGAGGACTTTTCGGCTTCAAGTCTGCCTTAGATGGACAATGGCCCGGCTTAAAAGCCGGTGGAGCAAAGCCAATAGCAAATTAATGCTGTCGACCTTATCCCCATAGCAAGGATAAGTTAAAGAGCAACCTAGAATCTCTTGAAATCCCTCTTGATAGTTTTGAAAACAGGGCAAAGATTGGAGAAAAATATGTCACTTAGCCCTTGCCAGTTTTGAATCAAAATGGATTCAACATCTGCCAGAACTGCGTCATAACAACAAACTGCATGCTCTTGTACCAGCTGAACAACCCAATTACTCTTTCACTTGCAATATGTGTGCACTTGTATGCAGATCAAAAGCAGGATTAATTTCCCATGTGAGGCAAAAACATAGAACTTCAGATCTGTCATAACCCTCATACATCAAAATTGATGGAAGAATCCATCATATATATATATATATATATAGAGAGAGAGAGAGAGAGAGAGAGAAGTGTATATCAATGGAAGCCATAGGAAGCAGCATGGTGGATGTGAAGTAAGGCAGATGAATCCAAAGTTGGATAAAAAGTGCACTTCACCAGATTTTAGGCAGAAGAACCTCATAGGTCAATGGCCAGGATCAAATAGTTCAGTCAGAAAACTATTGCTACTCATCTTTAAGGGAGGCATCTATTGATGAGGGAAAAAACAGCCATTAATCAAAGCTGTCAGCATGATTTGATAATAATGAGGATGATGACGAGTTATAGAAAAAATAATCTATGAAATTGAGTCTTTAATTCCCTCTACATGGAATGTTTACAATATCTGCATTTAGCTGTACATTAAGCAAAGCCAGAACTCAGTGAGTTCCTATAGTAACACCAAGTTAAAGAGTGAGGAATTCTTATACACATTTCATAGTCATCTCTATCATATCAAGATTTTGGATGATTAAAGAATGATGTACAGTAAAAATAAAGGCACCAAAGAATCATCATCTGTTTACTAACTGCACAGCAAATTGCTTTATTCCCAAAAAGTTTTATTAAGAGTTTTGGTTTAATAAAAATCTTTGTATTATGAGATTTTTTTTCTGGGTTATAGTTTATATACATTCATACATACAGGGGCCGTCTCGAGTAGTGTAATGGCTTGCAAGCTTGACTAGCAAACCTGCATGAGTGAGTTCGAGTTTCATTGGGTGCCCCATTCATTTGGCCTTGTGCCACATCAAAGCAAAAACCTTAGTAAATTACTACATACATGCATACGGTGCATTTGGTGGCGACTGTAGAATATGCTGACTGCATCTCTTCATAGAAGCTAATGTCCCTACCCAGCAAGTGTCCTGGATATGACACTAAACTATCAGATGGTGAGGCTCAAGTTGTGGAGCTCTGGAGAATGTTGAGTACCCCTTCATGGCCATTGCTCTCAGGTCTACTCTGACTCTGAGTGGTAGCACCTGATAGGGTTCTATCTATGTGTCAAATAGAACTGTTTAACATTTAAACTATGTGCAAACAAATAACTGATGCTTAATTGAATTATAAGAGTTTAATAGCTATACTTGAAACTCTTTAATTGTGTGCCTAAATTGAATTATTGATATTACATAGCAATACTTGGAACCATTTGACTGTGTGCAAATGAATGAACTGTTCAATAGAATAATTAATGTTGAATAGCAATACCTGTAACCACTTCACTATCCGTAAACAAATAATTGATATTGAATAGAATTATTAGTGTTAGATAGCAATAATTGAAACTATTTAAGTGAGTAGAAACAATAGCAATATTAGTGTGCAAATGAATTAGTTCAAATTCATTTGAAAATAAAATTACCATGAAACTATTCATTTACAAATCATATCTGTGTATCCATTTAAATGTGTGCAAACAAATGACTGATATTAAATTGTTAATGATACATGACAAAACTTGAAACCATTTAACTGTACCAAAAAATGAACTCAAGCTTGTTTAAAAATATTATCAACAAAATTTTATTATAGATCATATATTCAATATATATGTATAAATAGGATTTGGCATTAATAACCTACAATGGTTGATATACCATTAACCCAACCAAACCAAACCAAACATACACATAAGTACATATACATACATATATATATATATATATAGAGAGAGAGAGAGAGATAAATATGTGTATGTGTATATATATATATATATATATATATATATGGAAGAAAATAATGGAGAGTAATCTGACAGTTTGTATAGGAAAATTGACAACAAGTAATCCAAATAGAAAGGGGAGATATATTGAGAAACAAAGGCGACACTATAGCGTTTTGGTTCTGCTGAACCATCATCAGGACTATGAGGGGTTATATTAGTGATGTTAAGTTAACTATGGATGAATAAAAAGTGTAAAAATATATAAAAATTTGGAAAAGTTGTATAACAAGAAAAGTTGACTGTTTATGACAAGAAAAATTGGCCGTTTGATCAATGAATCAGCGTTTGTTTCTTTAAAATATGTCACCTGACTTTAGAAACATTGTGAAGAATCCACGTTCCATTAGTTCATCGAGAGATTTTGAAACATTCCTCGTTTTCGATGAAGTTCAAATTAAATAAATTTGGATCATTTTGTTTTTTCTACTTTTCTTTATTATATATATATGTATATATATATATTTATATAAATATATATATATATATATATAATAAAGAAAAGTAGAAAAAACAAAATGATCCAAATTTATTGAATTTATAATGAAAGTCAACATTGAAGGTTTTAGTTATAATAACATTATTCAGGACGTTAAAAGAGTTGTTAAAATAGTGATAGATGTTTGATAAAATCGCTGGAGAAAAAAAAGATTTATAACAGAATGCCGAGAATACTGTTATGAATATTTCTTTTCATCAAACATCCACTACTATTTTAACAAAACTTTGCATGAATTTTAAGTCCTGAAGAAGGTTTTTATAACCAAAACATTCAACGTTGACTTTCATAATAAATTCATCAAATTTGGATTTCATTTTTTCTACTTTTCTTCATACATACATACATACATACATACATACGCATGTGCTTATATATATAATGCTGGTAGATATTAGATTAGTAAATATATATATATATATATATATATATATATGACAATGTGGATGACTATTGAGATATATACTCCCCTACCCCCATACGGTTGAGTTCTCTGGCGAAGAAGTAATTGTGTTGCCATTAGCGTATATTGCAAGCCTTTTTATATATGAATTGAAATTATATATGAATATGGATGTATGTAAACAATAGTAATTGTGATTCATAACCATTTAAAATTTACTTCACAGCTAATGGCTTCTCATGGCTGAATGGTTAGAAGCTTGGCTTGATGTTTGAGTCAACCAGGTTTCAATCCCAGCTACGGGAAGCTAATGTCTAGCCACACTGATGAGTTCTGATAGAACGAAACAGATCTGTCTGTGGGTGACTATAGATATATATATATATATATATATATATATATACGTGTGTGTGTGTGTATATATATATATACACCCCTTTCTGCATGAGCAAGATGCAGCACAAGATCAATTTTTAAGTGGAGTTTATCAGGTTTAAATTCATCGTTTTCCTTCTCTTAGAACAGTTGTCTTAACAAGGCTAAAGGGTACAGTCTCCTCTACAATATACCCATTGTTGGAAGGAGAATAGTCAGATTCATACCTTTCTCAAGTGTATTAATACTATATGAAATGCGAATAGCCTTATCCAGGATTTGAACTCGAGTCGCTGCATCCATTTCCTACAATAATAACCTTTACACCATGAGCATGCATTTATGTAGATACATAATTCCTATTGATATTTTAAAGTGTAAGATATAAAACATATTCATGAGAACAGATGCTATTTTTGAGAATATGAAATTTCATCATCATCATCATCATCATGTTGTGCTGCTAGCACGGATATCCCTGACCCTCTCTCGCCACTTTTCCCAATCGTTCATCGTCTCAGGCAGGTCTTCAGGGCTACATCCCGTATCCTCACATAGCTGCTGTATGTATGTTCTAGCCGGTCGTCCTGCTTTTGCTCAGCCATATGTGGGGGTCCATAAGAGTACATCACTTATGAGCTCGTCTCTGCTTCTCCAGCAGTATCCTGCATGTCTGGTTCACCTAACTTGGATAGTTTTCTTGATGGGAGGCAGGTGGCCAAATAGTTGGTGCTTTGTGGGGTGTTGCTGCCAGAACTTATTCAATATTGCTCTCAACATTCTTGTGTAATTGCCGTCTAGCTTCTTCTCCGGCCGTTTTGTTAGCGACCAAGTAGTGCATCCATACAGCAGTATCGACACGACCGCTGCCTGGAAGAAACTGCGTTTCATTTCATCAGTCAGGTTTGATTTCCATATGATCGATAGCTTATTGATAGCCATCCATGCCTTAGTTAGCCACGTGTCAATGTCTTTTTTGGTTGATGAGACACTGCTTCCTAGGTAGGTGAATTTGTCTACTAGTTTCAGATTCTCCCTAAAAACCAAATACAAAAAAAGAAAAGCAGAATCAAAATATATAAATGATTATGTAATTTTTAAATTTCCGTTCTTTAAAACATTTTATTAGTTTCAGGTGGGTACAGATACTATTCTGATCCTCGGCTTAAATGCTCGAGGCTACGTTGTGCATCTATATTACACTCTCATATAAATAGAACTTATGGATAAGAAAATTAAAAAAGTGAATGCAAGCAGCCTTGGCCACAATCTGAACACTGCTTTCTAATGATACATTCCATTGCATTAACCACATTATACCATTTATACTGCTTAGTGTTTCAATAAGGTGAAAAAATTGTAAATCGTTAAATTTATTTTTTGATGTAAAAATTCAAAGATTTTTTAAATATCAGAATGTTTTTGAAAAATATTCGATCCTTCACTCTGTCGAGGATACTGCACCAAGCTATATGTGATTAGGTTCAGTTCTCGAGTCACCTCTTTGTTGTCATTACCCCCAGGTCCACATGGACCCAGAGTGGCAGTACCTATTAGTGTCACATCTGTGGGTCAAATAGATCTGTTTGAGATTATGTTTAAAATGACTTTTAAATATATTAACAGTGTTAATATTGATATTGCAACAAAGTTTAGATGAACCAGACATGCAGGACACTGCTGGAGAAGCAGGGACAAGCTCATAAGTGATGTTCTCCTATGGACCCCTTAACATGACCGAGCAAAAGCAGGATGACCAGCTCGAACCTACATACAGCAGCTCTGTGAGGATATGGGATATAGCCCTGAGGACCTGCCAGAAGCAATGAACGATAAGGTGGAGTGGAGAGAGAGGGTTAGGGATATCCATGCTGGTGGCATGAGAAGATGGTGATGATGATGACTTGTTTTAAACAATCAGGAAGATAAATTTTTTTTCTAGTATATAATTGGAGATCATACTTGTCAAACTGAGTTTGGCATAAAAGAACACAAAAAGGATTGACTTGCCATAAAATCAACCAGCCAACCTTTGTTTTTTCTTTAGCAAAATAAAGTCCAGAGTAATTCAACATACTCAAAATGAATATAAGTTTGACCTCAAATGTTTTTTACAATAAAGATTTTATACTAAACAAGATGACTCATGAATCCAATGGTTCCCAGATGTAATAGTTATCCATGATGATATTGACACTTCTTTTTAGTAAGGAATGAAAGATTCTGATTAGTATTGCCTAATTATCTCCATTATACTGAAAACAAGTGATTAAAAAAAAGGATGCTTACCCTAAATGCAAACTCAGAAAAACTTATCATTGAAATGCAATCTGAACTAAAAAATTGGTTTATCCTGTAAATTCTAAATGTATTACTCTAGAAAAGATTTTGCTATGACGTGTCTTTTTCATTGGATCGAAGTTATAAAACACATGCATGAATAAACACACATGCAAATATAATGATAATTTTGATGACAGATTGATTGATATTTGGCTACACACCAGAATTAAAAGGATCCACAATTCTTTCTGGAAAAGTTGGTATTTGTGATTGAATAGAAATCTTTACAAAGATAAACTGAAACATTCTCAGTCTAACTTGAGAAAGACCAGAGTGTAGCATCTTTACCTATGGAGATCCTACAGATATTTTTTTAGATATAGAATATATATATATATATATATATATAATATGATATATCTCTATGTAATTGGATCTCTTTTTATAAAAAATTTTTTCAGAGTTAAACAAATTGAGAAATGAGATTCCAAGTGTGTGGAACTGTCAGATGAATATGTAAAATAACATGCAGGTTTAATGGCTCAGTGTTTTTCTCTTCTTGTTCAGGCTGAGAACTTTTCATCACTCTTTTATAGTTTTATTTAGAACAATTTTGGCTTTTTTTTTTTTTTTTGTCAACTGTTTCCACTTCTGCTTTTGGCATCATAATTCAAAGAAAGAAAAGACTGTCTTTTTCTCTATTTTTGTTTCATTCTTAATCTCTTTCTGTTTACTTGACTCTCTTTTTCTCTTTAATCTTTCTTTATTTTTTTATATCAAATTTGATTCTGAGTTCCAAATTTAATGAATCTGATATGTCTGTTTCTACCCCATCCCAGTCCGAGACCTCCCTCTCCACTAACACTACACTGTCCATGAATACTTTGATTATGCTCTTTGCAAGCACAATCATCCGTTGACAGTCATGATTATTTTGCACTTGCCTTCTCTTTGACATATTGCTTTGGCGACTTTCAAGCCATCTCGAAGACAAACAGATACTCAAAGTGATATATATATATATATATATATATATATATATATATATATATATATATATATAATTCAAAACATTCATTACTACTGTTGTTAACTTGAGATCAGAGAGGCTGGAAGATAAAATTACAGACAAGAACAAAGTAGTTAAAAGAAAAATTAAAAGAAGAAAAAATAATTCAAAGAAAATAAAACAAAACACGCATATATATTCTAGTGACAGAACACACCATTTACTTCATTCCTCTCCACACACCACTGCACCATTTCCACACCACTGCACCATTTTTGACGTCAGAGAGGTCTGTTTATTCACTGTTGTCCACAATCCAATGCTGTGCAAAAAAAGGACATGGCACAAGTTAAGCCATGACAGTCACAGACACTTTTTGTTTACCATGTTTGGTATCATTGTTGAGTCTGATATTTTTCATAAACCCATCTCTGTTACTTACACTAGTATTTGTTTTTTCACTTGTTTGTTTCATCCTCTGTTTTTATTTTCATGTTTTTATTTATTTTCTCTGTGTATGTGTATATATATAAATGTGTGTGTGTGTGTGTGTGTGTGTGTGTGTGTGTGTGTGTGTGTGTGTGTGTGTGTGTGTGAGTGAGATGGAGAAACAGAGAGACAAGCTTTGTTAATTTTTAAATGATATTAATGTCTTTCCTGGACATTTTCATTTTTGCCTTTTTTTCTAACATTTTTAAAATCTTATGTTAAGTCGTGTTAATAGAGTTTCAAGGCATTTTTCATATTTTTTAAATATCATTTAAGGCATTTTTTTATTATTAATAATTATCTTCTTGAACTTGTTGTTAATGTATTTTGTCTGAGTGTCTCTAATAGGGTTTTAACTTATTTTTGCATTATTTAATAAAGCTTAGTGTCTTTTACCATCAGTTATTCAGCATCTTTTTAAAGTCTTTAGTGTATTGTTGGAATCATTTTTTTATGTAATTAATTGGATAAAACTTATAATTCCTGCACACCATTTCAATGGGGCCTTGACTATATGGATCTCTGCTGAGAAGTAAAAGCTCCCACTTCCCCTCACAAAAAATATCTTGGGTGTGACACTAAACTGCATCCAGTGATGCTCTAGTTATGAAGATCTGGAGAGTGTTGAGTACTACTTTATTGTCAATACTCTCAAGTTCACTTGGAGTAGTAGTATCTATTAGGATCTCATCTATAGGTTAAATCATCATCATCATCATCATGTCGTGCCACCAGCACGGATATCCCTGACCCTCTCTCGCCACTTCTCTCTATCATTCATCGCCTCCGGCAGGTCTTCAGAGTTACATCCTGTGTCCTCACATAGTTGCTGTATGTAAGTTCGAGCTGGTCGTCCTGCTTTTGCACGGCGTTTGAAAATAACTGATATTGAATAGGAATGTATGAAATCATATAATGGCGTGTACAAATTATTTGTTTTAGATTATAATATCTTGATAGAATAGTTAAGAATTGTAATATTTGTAGGAATACTTGAGAACATGTCACTGTATGCAAATTATTTGTATCAGATGGGAATATCTGAAATCATATAACTGTGTATGTAAACAAATGAGAATTATTAAAAGAGAATAGTCATTTGAAACCATATAATCGTATAAAAATCATTAAAATCAGGAATAGTAACTTGAAGCTATTATGGTTTAACAAAGGATTCAAACCATGAATTACTTGAAACTATATAATTGCTTAAAAAGAGACTAAGTGGAGAATTAAATAACCCAGCAAGGGTTTGACCACCCAACCAACCAACTCTCATACTTGAACTGCACAAAGTTGCATAACCAAAAACTGTTAGGTTTTATTTGGGATAAGTATTTTAAATCGACACTGGGCCATTTGCTTAATGAGTAGAATGCTTGCCAATGGTTCGGGAGACTAGGGTTTGATCCCAGGTCGAGTCATACCAAAGACCAAAAAAATGGTACTTGATGCTACCTTGCTTAACACTCAGCATTTAGGAGGTGCTAATGGTGTAATGGTTATCATCGTAGGAGATGGACACGGCGACACGAGTTCAAATCCTGGACGAGGCTGATCACATTTCACAAAGCACTAATACTCTTGGGAAAGGTATGAATCCAATTATGCTCCCTCCAGCTATGGGTAAATAGTAGGACAGACTGAATTCTTCAGCTGTGGTGAGGCACAAGGAAAACTCTGAATTCAAACCTGTTAAACTCCGCTTAAAAATTGACCTTGTGTCGTATCCTGCCCGAGCAGAGGGGTTGGTAAATAGGAACACTCAGCATTATAAGGTAAGGATTTTAAAAAAAGTGGAGCAATCTAGGGAATGGAATAGCACCCTCCCCTTCACCTCTGTGTAGTGGCTATTGAAAAAGGAGCCTTCAGGTCACCCTCAACTAAGGTTGCCAACTTTACTTACTTATTTTAAATCATATTTTCCCCAATCAATATCAGAAAAATACAGTTTCAGTACACAATATTGACATCACTTTTGTGTATTTAGAGGAATTATTTTCCAGTTAATTTGACATTATGATCTAATCATATAATTCAAATTAACATCATTAAATTAACAGTGCATTAATGAGATCTAATTGTCTTTTGTTTTGTTTTTTTCCAATCTACAATCAGAGCTGAAAGAATTGAAAATGTGTTGCCCTAAAAATTAGTCAGGGAAACTTTGAAACAGCCATTCAATCTCCAGGAGCTCATTCCTAAGGCTAGTAGATTTTGAACTAATCTGGTAGCCTTGGATACCAGACCTAATAGGGATGAAAAGAAATTTGTCCAGAAATGATCAGTACTTAGTCATCTTTTTATTGCATTCTAATCTTATTTCAGTGTCTTTTAGAATCAGTTCATATCTTTCACTTTTGATTTTATATCCTTTGGATATCTTCATATATTTTCTGAACATTTTGCCTTTATATTGATATAAGAATTGCATTATACCAATATGTTCAAGTTTTGTGTTCTATTGTTGTTGCTGCTAGTTATTCTATCTAAAATTCATTTTCCATGGACACTTTGTGTCATCAAAATGTAGTTTTGAAGAACAGGTAGTTAAAAATCTGTATATATTGAATGCTGTATTTTTGGATAAATATCTTTGTTTTATATTCAAAATATTAAGATTTGGTTTATATTCAGACTTTTGTTTTGACTGCAAATTTATCAACGGAAACAAAAAGACAATCATGTTCCTTTTAAGCTAGTTAATATAAAAAGAAATTATCAGCTCCAGATTAAATGGCATATTTAGTGCAATGGTTATTAGCAATCAGTGACCCAAGCTCAAATCCTGGCCGAGGCTACTTGCATTTCACTTAGGGCTAATGTCCTTTGGAAAGATATGAATCCGTCCGTTCTCCTCTCATCAATAGTTAGATAGTAAGGCAGACTGGTTTCTTTAGTTTTGGTTAGGCAACTAGTCTAGAAGAAGGAAAATGCTGAATCTAAACCAGCTTTACAAAACTTAAAAATTGACCTTGTGTCACATCCTGTTTGCGGCAAAGGGATAGGGTAATCATATTCAATTGAACTAAGAAAGTGGAGGCAAACATAGAGCAATGGTTATAAGCTTAGAAAATAGAATTGGTGACCCAAATTCAAATCTTTTTCTCCCCTCCAGCAAGGGATAAATAGTAGGGCTGACTGTTTTCTTTAGCCTTGATAAGGCAACCAATCTAGGAGAAGGAAAACTGTTTATTCATATCAACTTTACTCTGAGGCAATGTACTCAAGTTTCAGTTTTCATTTCTATCATTTTTTTTCTCTCTTTCATTTACTCAGTCAGCCGGGGCTCTAGAATATACCGACTGCACCTCTGCAGAGGGGTAAGACCCCGCAAACGAGTGTCCTGTTTATGACACTAAACAATTTGATGGTGAGATTCCAGTAATATTGGAGCTTTGGGGAATGTGGAGCACCCTCTTCATTGCCATCACTCCCAGGTTCACTCTGGCCAGGGCCCTATGGGTTAAATAGAACTAAACTGCATACTTATGCTAAGCTGAATTGTTTGAAATAGAACTGTTTCCCAAAACTGAATAGCTTGAAATAGAAATGTTTTTGACAATTAAACTGTGTACTTATATTTAAACCGTATACTTGCGCTAAACTGAATTGTTTGAAATTGAACTGATTATTTACATAAAATGGATTTGGCATTAAGTAACTGATAAAGTTTGATAGGCCATAAAGCCTAAACAACTACAACCTCTCTTTCATTATGTTTTATTCCTTTCTCCATCATTCTTCAAAATCATCATCATCATCAAATCATTTTTCTTCATCATTCTCAATAATTCTTTTTTTTATCATTATTCAGTTACAGTCTGAAATATTAATACATTCAGACTTTCTTTCTCAATTTTTCATTTGTTCTTTCATCAAAATATGAATCACTGTGATCATGAACATTGCTAAACTTCTAAAGGAAGACTAAGAGACTTTAACAAATTCCTGCATCCCATTTATCTTTGTTTACACTGATTCCAGATGTATGAGACACTAACAGAAAATTTTGAAATACGTCTTTTCTTTTTTTCTTTTTTTCATCTTGTAGAAATAAAACTAGTAGAGCAAACAAAAAACAAAAGGAATATGCATTTAGATAACTTCAAGAGACATATCTTTTGACACACATACAACACAACATTACAATTATTATATGGGATGGTTTAAAACTAACATTCTATGGAGTCAATAAAGAAATTACCAAAGTGTGAATAACATCTAAGATAACCAGTAATCTTATTTTGTCAAAATTGCACTTAATTAGGAGCTAGTTAAATATAGAGAAGAAAATTAAAAGACAAATTCCTAATCGGTAAGGAAATTTGTATTATTTATAGAGAGAAATGAACAAAAGTGATAAGACAAATAGTAATATTTCTTTTATGTTAGATATTTTTCCTTACTCTTAACTAGTTTTGAGTCGAGGTCATCATCAGGGGAAAGGATTTTATAGAGCATTTTTAAAAAGTTTTTTTAAGAGTTGATATGTTACAAAAGAAATAACAAAGAGTGGATTGGTAGAATAGGATATCCATTTGTTGAATGAAAATTATATATATATATATATATATATATATATATATATATATATATATATATATAGAGAGAGAGAGAGAGAGAGAGAGAGAGAGAGTGAGAGCGAGGGTGAGAGAGAGAGCGAGAGAGAGAGAAGCAAAAATAGGAGATTTACTATATGAAGAAATTCTATCAAAATCGGCTTAAATAGTTGTGTGGTTAATTATAGCAATGAGTGTCTTGTGGCCTTGCATAGAGTCAGGATGAAACATCTACTTGTCCTGGAAGCCATTTATATTTTACTTGACAGGCCTTTTCTATGCAAGCAAAACCCCAAACACTCTTTGAATTGATTAAGAGTTATCTCTTGCTGGACTCGGGTGGGTTTTGATTTTTTTTTTCTCCTCCCCTTTGTTTTGCTATCATTTTCATTTTCACCCACCTTTTATTTAATCTTATTTACATTGTTTTTTAAAATGATTTCGGAAGGCTGACATTTGAAAAATCTCAGATAAAAGGGCCCTCGCAATTTTAATAAAATTTCTTCGTATTGTAAATCTTTTATTTTCACATGTCTCTAAGTATTTGTCTTTTTTAATTTGCAAGAACCAACAATTTCTATATATATATATCAATTCTGGGAATATAGCTGCTTGAACACTCCCAAAGCAATATAATTCAGGAGTGGAGCAGGGAGAAGGACTTGATTACAGAATAAAAAAAAGCAGAAGTTCTGCTGGGCCGGAGATGTGACAAGGTTCACAGACAACAGGTGGGCCCATGCAGTTGTCAAGCGTTATCTCAGAGACCAGAAACAACAACTCAGAAAACCTCCATAATGGTAGGAAAAGGAAATTGTCAAGCAATTTAGACAAATAAGAAGAGCAAGATCAAGATAAAAATGCAAAGCACACTATGGACAGCAATATGAAGAACATCAGAAAACCTGATCAAAGGAGGGAAATAAATGATATATATGGGCTGAAATTAGGCTTCTATATTTCTGTTTCTTTTTTATGCTTTACAGATCAAACTGTTTAATCTATACTTGTATTAACATGTATATGCTATTTTAAATTTATTATATGATTAATAAATAGTATTAAATACTTAATCATAAAATAATTATTTCTATGTTTTGACTTAGAATTGTGAAAAAATTAGCATTGTTTTTGTTTTTGAAGTTATTAGAAAAAGGTGTGCTCAATATCTATATATTTCTCTTCCATTTTATTTAGGAAAAGATTATTCTTGATTAGCTTGTCTGAAAATGTCCTCAAAAAAGCTCAATAAATATTCATGTAAAATTTTATTATGAATGTAAATTAAATCTTCTGACTGTTTAGTATAAAAGAGAGATGTCATTAATAAAATATCTTTTCATATCTATATTCTTTCATTACAAGTCAATATTTCCAATGAAATTAAGAGTGAAAGTTGATTCTAAATAAATGTTCCTTTAGGAGATTGTATTTTTGTGAAAAGTAAATTATTACTGCAATGTTGTGAATAGCTATGATAAACTTAGAAAAAGTCAACTGTAATCATAGTGAGACAAGAAACTATTATTATTAAACCACAGAAAGGAGCAGCACCCTTCCCTACACTTTGGTGTTGTAGCTATTGAAAAGGGAACTTTTAGATCGCCCTCGACTACTGTTGCCAACTTTAATTACTTTAATATTATACACTGATATTCTCTGCCTAGTGTCCTCATTTTGGGTGTTATAGTTGCACTGTTTTAGCCATGGTATTAAACAACATTTAGTTACCTGGTGGCTATAAGTTCAGTCCCTGAGTTGGGTAGTACAATATACTCTGAATCAGTTGGAAAAACAAACAAGAGACATCACAAATATAAATTTACTTGGGAGAATTAACTGATACAAGATATCCTTTAAGCATTGATGATAGAATTGATAATAAAGCATTTGGTTCAAAATCTCTTGAAGAATATCAAATATAACAGACACTTAAAGAAAGTCAGAAAATTAAAAAGGCAAAATTTTGAGACTATAATGATTAAAATGAGGCGCACAATTTGCATAATGGTTATCTCATAGGAAATGGAACCATTGACTTGAGTTCAAATCCTGGTCAAGTTTAATTGCATTTGATTTCCTGCCAATGCTCTTGGGAAAGGCACAAATCTATCTCTTTTTTCTTGAACTATGGCAGCAAGGCAGACCGAGTTTATCAGCCTTTGTTAGACAACCAGTCTAGGAGAAGGAGAACTTTTAATTTAAGCCAGCTCGACCCTACTATTCAAAAATTGGCATTGTGTTGTGACCTGCTTGTGCTAAAGGGGTTTGGTAAATACAAAACAAGATGAAGATGCTAGTTTAATTATCAGTTCAGTTTCTTTGTTTAATGGCATGTCAAACTTCATTGGTCATTTCATGCCAAAGCCATCATTTGCAGTGATACTATTTAACCTGCATCCAAAGGGAATGAGGTGGTTCATGCCTTTCTCAAAGTGAATATAATAGCATGATTAAAGCTCAAACTTGCTTACTTTGAGACTGCAGCCAAGCACATTAGCCATTATGTTACAGGGACTTGGTTACACTACTTTGAGTACATGAGAGTATAATAAAAGTCTAGCGACTCAGAATAAGTCACTTATATCTTGGAGAAAATAATTTACATAAACAAATTAGCACTGTAAAGGTTTTTAACAAAGGATGATAATCCTACAATTATAAATTGATTTAAAATGCCTAAAAGTTCTGAAAGAAGAGATTGTATGAAAGATCAGACGTCTAGTAATAAGTTTTTACAACACATGTAATCTATGCCAGTAAAACTTACCTTGGCTTTTTGCAAGATATTAAAAGTAATAACTTTATTAGGTTTATTTGTTTAATGACATATCAACTTCTTGTGGGTTATTTCTTGTCAAAAGTTGTTTGCACACAGTTATGATATCAAGTATTTGTAGCTGATACAAATAATTTGCCCATAATTGTGTGGTTTCAAGTATTCCTTTCTAATACTGATAATTTGTACACAATTATATGATTTAAAGTAACTATTCTGTTTAATAATTATTTTTTGCACTCAGTTAAATCGTTTCAAGTATTCCAATCTATTACAAATAATTTCCAAAAAGTTGACTTAATCTATCTTTGGGAATTTATAGAATTTATAATGTAAACAGACATGTGTTTATCGACCAAAATCCTGTCACATATCTATCATATGCTTTTAAGTATACACCTTTCTTTTTATCGATGTTTTTTTTGTTGCTTTATGGCCAAGTCTCTTATATGAAGAGACAAGTAAAAAATAAAATGGTCATTAAATTTGGTTTGGGTTATTTGTGCAATGGCATATCAATTCTTAAAGGGTTATTCAATGCTGAAATTTGCTTCACTTGTAAATGTTTGATCACAGTCATAACTATATTATCAATACTCCACTGGATTTATTAATTTATTTTTTAATTACACTTACTTGTCTATATTCGTTTGCATTCTTATCTAATACAAATGGTTTGAACACAGTTGTATGGTATAAAGTATTCCTATCAAACACTAATAATTTATCTTACCTGGTTGGCGGTGCTTAGAATAGGCTGACTGTATCCCTCGCAGAGGAAGAAGTAAGACTGCTGCCCTTCAAAAAAAAAACTGCATCTGATGGTGAAGCTTTGAACCAAGATGCTAGTAATATTAGAATCCCATCTATGGATTAAATAGATTTATCTAAAAATTATCTATATTCAATCATCATCATATCGTGCAACCAGCACAGACATCCCAGACCCTTTCTTGGCACCCTTCTCTATCGTCCATTGCCTCAGGCAAGTCTTCAGGATTACATCCATATCTGCACAGAGCTGCTGTATGTAGGTTCTAGCTGGTCATCCTGCCTTTGCTTGTCCATGTGAAGGGGTCCACAAGAGTACATCACTTATGAGTTCGTCCCTACTTCTCCAGCAGCATCCCGCATGTCTGGTTCATCTAACTTGGATAGTTTTCGTGATGGGTGGTAAGTGGCTGTACAGCTGCTGTTTTGTGGGGTGCTGCCTCCAGGACTTATTCAATATTGCTCACAGCATACTTGTGTAGTTGCCATCCAGCTTTTTCTTCAGCCATTTAGTTAGCATCCATGCAGTGCATCCATGCAGTGCATCCATGCAGTGCATCCATGCAGTGCATCCATATAGCAGTATCAACACAACAGCTGCTTGGAAGAAACTGTTTCATTTTATCGGTCAGGTCTGACTTCCATATGACTGATAGCTTATCGATGGCGGTCCATGCCTTTGCTAGTCACGTGTTGATGTCTGTCTCGCAATAGGACTACACAAAAATGTGAATATTTAGGCATAAAATAACCCTAAACAGTTTGACTTACCATTAAAATCAATCATAATAATTTATACACAATTATGTGTTTTGAAGTAACTGTTTCTATCAAATAATTTGTTTGCACAGTTATATAGTTTCAAGCATTCCTAACTAATACTAAAAAATTTTGAACAGATCTATTTGACCCATAGATGTGTCTTCAATCCTGGAGTTAGGGTAATGTGAACCATTTGTTCATTACCATTAATCAGAAATCCACTCTGACCCAGAGTGGCCCTACCTGTTAGGGTCCCAGCTGAGGGTCAAATAGGACAGTTGAATCATTAAGAATTATTATTATTAATTATTTGAAACCATACAACAGTGTACAAATTGTTCATATTTGATAGAATTACTTGATAACTATTTAACTATTTGCAAATAAACTATTGATATTAGACTGAATAGTTAGTATTTGATAGAAATACTTACAATCATTAAACTGTGAGCAAACAAATTATTAACATTAAATAGTTATTATTATCTGATAGCAATATCTGAAACCATCTATGTGCAAATAAATGTGCTGTAAATCACTTAAAAATTGTTACCTACAAACTATTTGCTAATAAATCATACATCTGTGGATGACAATATGTATAAACAGGATTTGGCATAAAAATAACCCACAAGGTTTGAGATGCCATAAAACAACAACCAATTAACAAGAAAAAAACAGCAATCTACTTCTGCCAATGAAAACCCTATAATAAATATTTTTATATAACTACTAAGAAAAAAATACCAGCCATTGGCCTAATGAGTAGAGTGTTCGCCAATAGTTCAAGAGACCTGGGTTCAATCCCAGGTCATGTCGTACCAAAGACTCAAAAAATGGTACTTGTTGTCACCTTGCTTAGCACTCAGCATTATATGGTAAGGATCAAGGGTAAAGTGGAGCAAACCAGGGAATGAAGTAGTGCCCTCCTCTACACTTCAGTGTAGTAGCTATTGAAAAGGGAGCCTTCGAGTCACCCTTGACTAAGTTCACCAACTTTACTTTTATCTTATTAAGAAAAAAACAATGAAGGAAGGTTAGCCAGGTTTTTTAAACATTGCCAGTTTTATCAAAATGAATTATCCTAATTTTCAATTTCAAGGTTCCTTTTTGATACCCAAAATTATCTTTTTAAATTAGCTCAAAAAATCTTTAAATGAACATGAAGGCAAAAAATATTGAAAAATATTAAATGGGAAGTAAATGACTTGCTTATAAAACCTCTTTACATTCTTGGTTACATTTAAGGAAATTTTTGCTTTATTTTTTTCCACTGATAAAGACAAGAATACCAAGAGTAAACACACAAAATCATTTAATCTAATTGAAAACTCATGATCACTTTCAAAAAGAGTTGAACACATAAGAAAACATTCATCTATCATGTTGCCTTCTCTGCATTTCAATGTAAATTGAATTTCCATTCAATATTGTCAACAGAATAGATATAATAAGTATGTGTTCTCTCTCTCTTATATATAAACACATACATGAGTTTGTGTGCGTATGTGCGTATATATAATAGACCTTGTTCCCTTTATGTATTAAATATCTCACATCCAGTATCTTCAGACTTCATCACAAGAATGTTTGCCCTTGGAGCATCTTCTGCTAATTCTTTCTTTTTATTCTCTTTTTCTTCTTGTAAGCCATACACTGTACTAAAGATACAGCATTGTAACAGGAGGAATTAAGAATTTTTTAAGGCATGAAATGATACACAAAATGACATAATGTTTGTAAGAAAAATTTGTTCAAAGACACCATTGAAGATTTTGGTTGTCGAGCAATGGCAAACTCCTATAGATCTTTTATTTTTTCTTTCTTGTCTGTCTTTTTCTTTTTTTACATTAATTCTAATTTTAAAGCACAAAATAAAGAAGCTTTTTTTCAAATCTTTCCCCTATTGCAACATCATCTCACAAGTGATGTGTTGTTAAGATGATGTCGTATAAATTCACAGAATGCTATATTGTGCAGTCTTTATTTGACTTCAGGTAATAAGATATCATCTGAAGCACAAGAACATTCTTTCAACATTAAAATTCAGAAAATTCTTCATTATTTTTTTTCTTTTACCAATCCCTCTTTTTTTTTTAAATCTCAGGTCTCAGTTTTTTTTTTTTGTTTTGTTAGAAATAAAAGAATATTTTAAATAGATTTTCATACCATGTTTCATCCACCTTTTACCTAGTGTGCTTTGAATTCATTTCTATTTTTTTCTATGTCTTAAAAAAAAAAAAGAAGTGTTTCTCCACAGATTTTGATATACTTCTGGGGATATTTGCGATATCGTGATTGAGAAGATTAAAATATTCTCTTCCTATATCTTTTTCTTTTAAATTGTGGGCGGGGTTTATCTTTGCATTAAAAATTTATTCACCTCTTCAAGGTTTAGGTATTCTACATGCTACCTTCAGCATTTACCCCAATAAGGACCAGAAGGTATTCACAATTTTTCACTGGAAATTCAAAAACACTAACATTAGGGAACACCTCTAATTCCCCCACCTGCAGTAAGAATAAAAATGCTTAAAAGAATCCCCTAACTGTTCAGAAATTTTCCTTGTCTTATTGAGAGTATTCTTTGATAAATGCAGAAAGCTTCTGAATTATGTCCATTTATAAAATAGAACATATCATGTTGTCTCCGCCCAGATTGACATCTTCAGCTGGAGAACATGAGGTAGTCACTGTTTGACTTCATCTCCCAAAGGCAGAATTTTATCAGGAAAATGTCTTCCTTGTTGTCAGTTTTTTTAACTCATTTATTTATTTATATATAATCATCTTACTCAGAAAGGAGTCTTGAGCATGACATGATGCTAGAGGGGTAGGCAGTCCCTGGCTGTTAAGATTGCAAAGCATACAGAAGTAGATGATCATTTTAGGGGGGAAAGAAAATCATTATGTAATTACAGATGCAAAGTTGAAGTCTTGCAAAGAAAGACCCTTTAAAGTAAATGTTGGTTTATTTTCAATTGGAACTGCTTTAGGCTGATGTTGGTGAAGAAGGCACTCATTGCGTTATTGCCATTCTTTAGATATGCTGTCTGCAAGGCAAGTGCCTCGATATAATAAAACAATTGCCAAGGAAAAAGGCAAGATGTTATTTAAGAGCTGCTTTGGGTATAGAGTGGTCATGATAACAGAGATTAGATATGAAATTGTGTTAAAAGTACTGTTGGGTGTCAGTTGTTAGAAAATGGCAAATTGTTTGTTTTTTTACTTCTTTTTAACATTTTTTTTAGAAAATGAGTTTGAATTTCAAACACTTTGTATGCGCAAACTGTACATAATTAAAAAAGAATAAATTACAAAAGCTGTTTCGAATAGAAGAGATATAAATAATAAATAAAATAAATATCAATTTAACATTTCTTGAACAAATTGTTTATAATATCACAGCTATCAATTTCAAAATGGAAGAAATTAAAGTAATCTCAAACCACATTGTTTTTTTTTTCTGAAAAGCACAAATTCAAAGACTATATGTGCAATAGAATGAAAGATGTAGAAAAAAGAAAGATCTGTCTTTTTGGTGATAGAGAGTGACAAACTTTTATGATCATTTAAATAGTTTTTCTCTGATAAATAGGAACGAAATAATAAGAATGAAGAAGCAACTCTACCAAAAAGAATGAGTTGAATTTTATCCCTTAATTAAACCTTCTCAATCAGCAAAAAATTTATCAAAGTAAAAAGTTCAAAAGGAAAAATAAAAATCATGAAAGAATCTGACAATTGGTGATTTCATTTTATTCTTTTTCATAAAAAATAAAATGTGATCAAATATATTTTTAATTAAACTAGCAGCTTAAAGTTTTTTAAAAGCCTGTATACCAAACAGGATTAATATGCCTGTTTATGATACACAGGAGATATGTATACACACACACACACATATATATATATATATATATATATATATATATATATATATATATATATGTATATATGTATATATATATAAGAGTATACATCCTTGGCAGATAGAATTTGGGTATGGGTTGTTTGTGGGGGGTTATGCTAATTTTTTTATTCTGGTAGTTACATTTATAATAAAATATCATTCGCACCAATCCTCTTTTGTCAGAATAATCCGGAGGATCCATTCGATGAAACCTGGGTAGGTAGTTTCTGGCTCTTTTAGATATTCTAGTTTTGCTCTACTTTGAGTATTAAACACTTTTTTGTATGAGCTTTGGTAACTCTATTTGTGTTTTTTCTTTTGGCTAGGCATTGTGGTACTGATTGATTATTTTCAAGCTGTGTAAATGTTTTTCATCTTTTCTTCTTTCATTAATTTTTTTCCAGGTATAGGTTTGTAATACATTTTTTATTTAGAAATTGCAGTGTCTGTTTTTTTTTTTCATGCTGCCAGAGTTATAGAATGATTTTAAAAATAAAAAGATATATAACTCAAATTCTTATATCCTTTTATATATACAGAAGTTCTATCAAAGAAATGTTTTTAAAAGTTATTTTTAAAAAATTTAAGATATTGATACTCGCTGCATGCCGTTTTGGAAATAAACCCTGGAAGGAAATTAATTTTCCTTCTAAATTATTGATAGAACAGACTCAGGAAAAAAATCTAAAAAAACAAATAAACTATCTATTTCTATATTCAAGTACTTGGCTAAAACTTTTTTTTATATCAAGTCCATTATTGTTTTTAAAAAAATTGCTTTTTACCTACCAAATTACCAAGAACTGATAAATCTTATTCGACCTTAAGTTTTAATGTGTTTTAACATTTTCATTGACTTAATTAGATAACATTTGGGATTTGTGCCTGAAATTCTTTTATTTGTTTCCATTGTAAGTAAATTAATGCACATGTAAAAGATAATATTTACGGAGTTATTTCATGAATAATTTGTAATGTTATTTAAATTTGATAATCACTGCATCCTAAATCTCTAAATGCTACTACTAGAACTGCGTTTGGTCATCCATTTCTCATTTCATCTCAATGGATACAATGGAATTGTAAGATGCATTTTTTAATACACATATAATAGGGTAGTACATTATGTTTGAATATGTCATATAAATATATATATATAAAGTTAGGATAGCATAGACACCATTGACTCTGTGTCTTTGTTATCCAATCTTAGATATACATGTTCATCATTCCTTATTGATATATATATATATATATATATATATATATATATATATATATATATATATATATACAAAAGAGGTACTCACAGAGTAATAATTATTGTTATTGGAAATAGACACTGTGACCTGAGGTAAAACCCTCTCAAAGACTGTGTGAATTTCCCATTGTGCTAATGCACTCAGGAAAAGTATGCATCCAAGTGTTTTCCCTCCAGCTATGGGTAAATAATAGGACAGACCAGAATCTTTAACCTTGATATGGCAACTGGTCTTGGAGAAGGAAAATTCTGAATTCAAACTGGTTATACTCCAATTAAAAAAAAATAAATTGACTGCTGGCTCATTGGCCTTGTGGGTAGAGTGTTTGCCAGAGGCCTGGGAGACCAGGGTTCAATCTCAGATCGAGCCATACCAAAGACTTTAAAAATGGTACTTGATACATCTTTGTTTAACACTCAGCATTACAAGATACATATCAAGAGTAAAGTGGAGCAATCCAGGGAAAGGAGTAGCTTCCTCCCCTACATCTTGGTGTAGTAGCAATTGAAAAGGAAGCCTTTGGGTTACCCTTGACTACAGTTGGCAAATTTACTTTATATATATATATATATATATATATACACACACACACACACATGCATATTCACAGAGAATATTTATATAAACATTCATTTATATATTGCATATAAGTATGTCTGAAACTGCCCCATTGGTCTAATGAGTAGAGTGTTCACCAATGGTCCCGGAGACCAGGGTTCAATCCTAGGTTGAGTCATATCAAAGACTCAAAAAATGGTACTTGGTGTGGACAGCATTATAAGGTAAGGATCAAGGATAAAATGTCGCAATCCAGGGAATTGAGTAGTGGCCTCCCCTACACTTCAGTGTTGTAGCTATTGAAAAGGGAACCTTTGGGTTATTCTGGACAAAGGTCACCAACTTTTCTTAGTTTACTTATATCAGAAACATAGATCTAGGTATTCATAATTTGTCACTTTGAAATTAATATACATGCATGTATATAAGGGGG
>CAUZXS010000829.1:0-83485 GCA_963585895.1 Sepioteuthis lessoniana | reverse complement strand
TTTAAAAATTTTTTTTTTAAACATTAATATTCTCCGAAAGATGCGACGCAAAAGGAATGGGTAATGAACCATACCGTTTCAGTGAATGAAATATATATATATATATATATATATATATATATATATATATATATATATATATATATATCCCAGTGTTTTCGACAAATGATGATTTGATAAATGCAATTGTAGACGTTTGTCACTGAGCTGTCCATTCATGATGTGCTTGTTATATATATATATATATATATATATATATATATATATATGTGTGTGTGTGTGTGTGTGTGTGTGTGTGTGTGTGTGTGTGTGTGTGAATAAGGAAAAGACACAATAGACAAGAAGATTGTTTTGTCTTGCCAGAGATCTAGCATTATCAGAATTTAAACTTTTCTTTTTTTTCCGGATGTATATTGTAAAGATAATATATCCATTTGAAATCTAATTATTCTAAACCCCTAGGGAAATATGCCCATCTGATTTTTTAATGTGTACTTTTCTTTTTCTAATAATATATATATATATATATATATACTGATTGATTATTTCAAAACATTTCCTAATATCATCGGATAATATTCCCACAAATATATGAAAAGGACGAATCCATGTGGTATATATGATTACGCTACGCATTCTTTTTTCCTTTTTCTTTGGTGGGTGGTGTTCATATTTTTAAGTAATTGTTCCTGTTTTTTTTAAATTTATTTTTCTCCGAAATCCTTTATGTTAAAGAGTAAAAAACAACTTCAGCTTATATTTCTGAGATGAGGCATCTTTATAATGATTTTTCCCTACATATTATGAACTGCTATTCTCATCTTTCTTGCAATACTCACTATGTTCTGTTATTATAATATCCGGTCTTCAGATACTTTTTTTTCATTTCGTCGTATTCTACAGCCTTCCGGAAATTCAAAATTTAAAACCTTCATTTAAATCACGAAGATAGGCTGTTCCCATTTCTCTGTTCATACCTGGCTGTAGTTTTCTTGCATCAGCTACTTTTGCCTTTTTCCAGGTATTGTAACTTGGATCAGAAATTGAACTCACAACCTCCAAATGATAGCCTGATAGAATATTTGATATGACGTCTTAACCCTCTCAATCCTGCTCCTGGTCCGAGTGGTGGTGTAATTATTTTTAAAAAAGTGGCTGATGTAAGATACCCATGAGGCATAGAGAGTAGAATGAGATCAGCCTAGCAACGGAATTTTAAAAAGGGTTATGTTCTGAATCTCATAATTCTGTCAAATCGGCAAACAGCTCCTGAAGAGCTGAGGGTAGAGCAAAAGAAACGTTGTAGGTATAGTAACCAAGATAAGTATCCTCATCATCATCTCGTGTTGCAAGCTCGGATTTCCCCGACTCTCTCTCTCTCTCTCTCTCTCTCTCTCTCTCTCTCTCTCTCTCTCTCTCCGTTCGTCTCTATCATCGATTACTGCCGGCAGATCCTCTAGACTACATCCTGTGTCCGTACAGAGCGTTTGTTGATTGGTTCTAGTTGGTCATCCAACACTTGCACGTCCGTGTGAGAGAGGTCCATAGAAAAACGTTGATTATGAATTCGTTCTTGCTTCTCCAGCAGTGTCCCACATGTTACATCAGTCTTATTTGAAAGGTTTTAGAAATAGAAGGTTGGTGGCCATACCGCTGCTGATGTTGTATCAAGGATTTGTTCAGTTCGCTAAGTCAGTGTCCATGTGGTGAATCCTGATAGTATATTCAACCGCAATGGGTAGACAATCATTGAAGAAACTTTCAACGTAATTATCTTCTGCTGTTTTGCAAATTGGACCCACATGAAGGCAAACAAACATTTTATTCTTGTACTTAGACAAACAGAAAAACCCAAAAAGTCGAATATTTTTTTTTACTATTACCCTGTTCCTTATCTCGTATTATTTTCCTACCAATCAACTACAAATAGGAAACGCTAAACGTAGAAATATTCAAAACGGGTGACAGCTGAGAAATTGTTCAAAAAATTAGTGGAAGTTTCCATGGTAAAAGTATAAAGACTTTTGGGGGGACTTATTAAGCTGTCATTTTTAACACCGAGCAAAGACAACTGTAGAATCGAAAAGATTTTTCTATATTCACATGTGTATTGATACGTTAGCATACAGTAACACATATAAGATAGGTACCGCTCTACTTGGATTTTATAATTTGTAGAGGACGATAATACAATGAAAACCTTTATTTTTAGGTATTATTTTTACCAAATTCTACAGCATTAATTTTGTTTTATTATTTCAACTCGATGATATTTTTTTTTCATGCCGTGTTGTTACCCTGACCTTAGTGAAAAACTACCCGTGGTTTTCACTAAAATATGGGTAACATCAGGTTTCATCCAGTCTTCCAGACGCCTCTATTTAGTCTTGCTTATTTTAACTGAAATATCTCGAACTAACTGAAGATTTGTTTAAATTTACCGCGACGGATTTTAACATTTAGTAGCAGATAGAATTGAGCCTTGAAATTGTCATTAAAACATGCCTCACAACTCACACCCTCCTTGAAAGACCAAACCAAATTCTAGGATGGAATATTCTGGAACTAGGTGTCATATAATTGTTAGGAAAGATACAAAAGCAAACCCCAAGCTAGCAAAAAAAGTCTTTAGGACAAGGTTAGTAGAAAATGTCTCTTTTTTTTTAAACCAAAAAAAAAACGCTTTGAATTTCGGTTATTTGTAAAATCTTTTGGTGAATCATTGTGATAATTTTTTTTTTTATTTTTTGATAGAAGGGTATTACTAATCAGCTAAACTATATCTTGAACAAACTGAAGATTTATTTTAATTTACCTCATTACTTTCAATATTACCCATCGACTTTCCCAATAGACATTTTCTCCCCTGTATTTCACCTGAAAATCAGAAACCTTCATGAAAAAGAATATTACCTGCCTATTTAGAACTAGTTTAAATATAAGACAGTAAATATAAACCATAACTATGACACTAGAAAACTAAAAAGTAGGTGTTTTAGTTCGGGAAGTAAAACAAGTTAAAACTTAGGGTAATATATACTTCCCCCTATTTTTTTTAGTGACAGCCACTGTAACTGTTCTTGGTCACATCTCTGTCAGGCACTCAGAATATAAACAACCCCTGGATCTGGTATAGCCACAATATACCACCCATAATAAAAGTGTCCAATCTCAATATATTAAAACGTGGGGCCCAGGAAAAAGGCTTGGGTGTCATGATTGGCAGGTGCTTTCTTGATAGCTAAGATGGGAGATCCGATCGGAATCCTGCGAATTTTGGCTGTTCTCTTTTAAGGTACTTGAATAACGACACTATCAACCACAACGATCAGAGACCAAAACGCAAAACATAGACACTGAAAGCAAACCAACTTGCACTATACTGTTATTTTAAGAGCAACCCTTCATGATAGACATCTGGCAAGAATGTGCTAGTTTTCAGACAAAAAAGCCAAAGGCTTGAAAATCAAGTTAGAACAGTATTAAAAAAGGATGGTTTTCTCACCTTGAAATACTAGAAATACACCAGAACACACAGAAACAAGACAATACAATACCAGTCACATCAAGTGACGCCAATTAAAAACAACATACCAGAAATGAACTGCCAACTTTAGAAAATAAAAACGCCACACTACCAAGTGACCCAGAAGAAACACTATCACAGGAACAAAAGACAAATTTAGAAAATGTAAAGTGAATTATGAATAGTGAAAAAACTAAACTACCATCATTAAGAAACATAGAATGGAGAACACTTAAAACAGAAACGAACAAGATAAATCAAATCCTACCTTACTTATCAACGAATAATATAACAGAGTTAAATGAACTAGTCTATGCAGGGGTGAAATTAGTTTGTGAGAAAATTGGGATCCCTCAATAAGCACCAAGAAATAGTCAAAACCAGGATTGGAAATTCGACTGGAAACGCAGATAAAACATCTACGAAAACAGAGCAAAATGGTAAAAGAAAAAGATCCTGGAATATGTGGGAACAGAATGAAAAAACAACACGAGAAAAAATAACAGTACAACTTGAGGAAATAAACCAGAAAGTTCTGGCAAAAGAAGGGAGATTAAAGAGATATCGACAAAGGGTAAAACAATACAAAAAAAAAGGACATTCCAAAACAACGAAAGAAAATTCTATCAACAACTGAGAGGACATGACACAAAAACATACAGTGACGTAGTATGCTACTGAGAAAGAGGGAAGGGAAGAGCAATGCCCTTACCCCTTTATTTGAATCAACAGGCATTAAGACTGACCGTTAAAAAGGTAGTGGAAAGGAAGGGCAAGCCATCTGCACTCTATGCTGTTTAGTCTGTAGAACGAAAGAAGTCAAGGTCAATCCAATGGCGTGACTAGGCGAGGTGGTGAAAGAGGAAAATCGGATGATTAGTTCACAGGCTTTTTGCGTCAAAAAGGCCATCACGCGTTAGAGAAATTTGAAGGAAGATCTTTAGTTTGGACAAGAGCCAGCGTTAGAACAACACGCTGAATTCAGCCGACTCCAGGAAAAGTCACTCACCCATAAAAAGGAGAGAAGAAATCTGAAAATTGAAAACCCGTCAAAAATAAATCCAGCACAAAACGTTTTCCTTCTATAATTCTTGAATATTGGCAAATTATATGTATTTAAAAGAGGAGAGGGGGTAAAAGTTCTATTTCACCAATAATTAAATTTATTGAATGAACATTGCTACATGCCTCAGAATGGTGGCCTAGATACTTTTGCACAAGTAAGAGAAAAAGAAAGAGAAAAAAAGGAGAAAGAAGAAAAAGGACTGTTGAGAGAACTTTTTGTTTGATGTTTTCCTGTTGACTAAATATTGCTGGTATTTTAAAAAGAGAAAAGAAAAAGAACTGTTTCCTTAATCTCATCATTATTTGTTTTGTCGTCGCATATTAAAATTTTGTTATATTTTAAAGGCACCCTTGTGTTGAAATCTTTGGGTTGTGTTATTTCCTCTGTCGATTTGACTTCTTTTGCATGTATCCTGTATCAGCCTGGTACCACTTTCATTAATTCTCGCTAACGTCGTATTGCCTCCTTGAACATTACAAGAGAATTTTGGAAATCTATCTACAGTTAATATTATCTAACGTAGAAGTTCATTCTTCCATGATCTGAGGGGGTAGGAAGACAAAGGACTTGGTAGTGTATGTAAAAGTGAATTGGCACCCCCTTACCAACGTCTGAAGTCAGTCTAGCCCCGAATTAACCTCCAGATTATTTGTCTGTTTATCATACGCCCGAAATAGAAGTCTTGTTCGGGATCTATTTTGTGTATTGTCAAGTGCCAAACTGCCCTTGGCGATACACATTCTACGTAACAGCCTTCTGCAGAGTCAATGACCGAGATGCTGATCTCTTAAGGTCAGAGTAGAATTCAACGTCACAATACAAACAACCGTTTGCCAAAGAGACCGAACGTTTTTGGACGATAATATGGCAACCAAAAAAGCATAACGAAAATGCTGAATGGATAAATAATATCACGAGAGAAATAGAAGGACTCGAAAAAGGACCGAAAGGAGAAATACACTTCGAACTACTCAAAAGACACTAAAAAAGATATCAAACTGGAAAAAGCCAGGCCATGATGGAATACATGGATTCTGGTTCAAGGAATTCATCACCATTAACAACAGACTAGCACTAGAAATGAATAGATGCACAAGTACCTGACTGGATGACCAAAGGAAAGACCACATTAATCTAAAAGACCCAAACAAAGAAACTGCTCCAAACAATTATAGACCCATAACTTGCTTACCGGTGATGTGGAAAATATTAACAGCACAAATTAGAGAAGAGATCTACTACTCACTACAAAGCCGTGGTTTGTTCACTGAAGAACAGAAAGGATACCGCAAAGGATCCAGAGGCACAGCAGAGTTACTCCACGTAGATCAACACAACGTAAGTGAAAGCAAAACCAGACGAAAAAACTTAGCTATGGATTGACTACAAAAAGGCATATGATATAGTTCCGCAAAGTTGGATGATAAAATGTCTCAAAATGTACAAAATAACATATGAGGTCATAAACTTCATCGAGAAAACCATGAAGACGTGAAGAGTTGATTTGACAGAAGGAGGAAAAAGCTTGGCTGAAGCAAAGATCCACTGAGGGATTTTCCAAGGAGATGCACAATCACCCTTACTATTCATAATTGCCATGATGCCACTTAATCACATACTCAGAAAATTCACAGCTGAATACAAACTTAGTAGATCGCAAGAAAAGATCAATCACGTAATGTACATGGATGACATCAAACTATTTGCAAAAAATGAAAAAGAACTGAAAACCCTAATAAACACAGAATATACAGTCAAGGCATAGGAATAGATGTTGGCATAGCAAAAGGCGCCATGCTTCTAATGAAAAGTGGCAAATGACATACGACAGACGGAATAGAACTATCAAATCAAGACAATATTAGAAGGCTCGGAGAAAACGACGTCTATAAATACTTGGGAATCTTGGAGGCTGACACCATCAAACAAATGCAAATGAAAGATAAAATCCAAAAAGAATATCTGGGTGCAGAACTAGGAAACTACTCGTGACAAAACTCTCTTGCAGAAATCTTATCAAAGGAATAAATATTTGGGCTGTACCCCTCGTTAGATATTAGTGACCCTTTCTCAACTGGACCAAAGATGAACTTAAACAAATGGACCAAAGAACGAGAAAACCTATCACCATGCACAAGGCATTACATCCCAAAGACGACGTTGACAGAATATATATATCAAGAAAAGAGGGGGGAAAGAAAACTTGCCTGCATCGAAGACAGCGTCGACGCATCGATAAAATGACTCGGAGACAACATAGAAAAACATGAACGAAGACTGATTACAACCATCAGAAACAATACTGACAACACGATAGATAACACAATTACAAGAACCAGGAAACAAAAATGGGAAGAAAAACAACTCTACGGGCGTTTTAAACGACTAATAAACAACATCTCACATGAAAAAACCTGGACCTGGCTAAGAAAAGGAAACCTTAAGAGGGAAACAGAATCTCTCCTAATGGCAGCGCAAAACAACGCTATAAGAACCAATCAAGGCGAGAATAGATAAGACTCAACAAAATAGCAAATGAAGGCAATTAAGTGACAGAGATGAAACCATCAATCACATCATAAGCGAATGCAGCAAGCTAGCACAGAAAGAGAACAAGACTAGACACGACTGGGTCAGCAAGGTGATACACTGATAAATGTGCAAAAAAATTTAAATTTGACGATACCAAGAAATGGTATATGCACAACCCAGCACCTGTCCTGGAAAATGACACGCATAAACTCCTATGGGACTTTGACATACATACAGAACACCTAATCTTGGTCAGAAGACCAGACCTTATAATAATCAACAAAAAAAGCAAATTTGCAAAATTGTCGACTTTGCTGTTCCTCGACCTTGCTAGAGAATTGAAAAAGCTGTGGAACATGCAAGTGACGATTGTACCAATTGTGATTGGTGCTTTTGGCACAATAACTAAAGGATTATTAAAAGACCTAGAGCACTTGGAAGTTGGCGGACGGGTAGAGACTATCACAAATGAAAGCATTACTGAGAACGGCCAGAATACTGAGAAGAGTCTTGGAGACTTGAGGTGACTTTCTGTCACTCAAACTCCAGTAAAAAACCATCAGCTAATACTGATGTGAAAAACTCATAATAATAATAATGATAATATCAACATCAATAATACTGTATTACAACTGCCTCCCAAAGGGATGATGAAGTGAGATTGAGGAGAGGCAAGTTTTGTCACTAGTGCTATCAAAAGAATCATTGTTACAAAAAATAGAGATATTTTTCGTCTTTTATAAATCTTTAAACTCCAACATTGTGGTGTTATTTTGCCGAACCCCAAAATAAATCTTCGCTGTTCTGGACAACTGCGACTTTTCGAATTTTTCATGTCGTGTTTTGCTTGCGCGAGAATTTATGCGTTTGAACTTTTGACCTAACCCTATCAATCACGTCCGACATCATCGGGCGCAGAGATCATTGATGCTAACACAATGCATTAAACTCTGTGACTAGAAATAAAAGAGAATATTTATGAATTTTGTTCAAAAAGTTATTAGCTTTGCCCAGAATGAAGAGAATAGCTCACCATTTTCACGTGGCAATACTCTAGCACTTCTTATAGAACAAGAAAAAATAATCAGAAATTTTTCAGTTGATTTAAGAAGTGTTTGTGTGTTGTCACAAAACAATGTTTGGTAATGTTTTCTTTTTCAAAATGATGTTTAGAACTTTTTGAACCACACTCATAGGGATTCTACTTCATTTTTATGTTCATATTTTTGGTTACAGTATTTCAACGTTTATGTGTTGAGTAATAAATAATACCAGCTAATACCTTTTTATTTTTTTAATTCAAATCTCTCTCTCTCTCTCTCTTTCTCTCTCTCTCTCTCTCTCTCTCTCTCCATATATATATATATATATATATATATACATTGTGAGAAATATAGAGGTATACTGATTGCTTTTGAAAGCAATTATATCGTTTCAAGTAAATAAATTAATATTCCTTTATCAACAATAACCTGTCGATTGGGGCTGTTGAATACGCCGCCTGCACCAGCAAAGAAGTCACTTGTTGACCGTGGGTGAAATCCCATTAACGCTTGAGGATCTGATCTCAGAGGCTGAGATGTCCATGATCTGATTGCAAAAGTGATTAGGTGTCTTGCAACACTCTATTTACTTGGCGAGACGGGTGATCACAGCGGCCCAATTCGATCAGTCGACCTTTCGAGTCCAGACCGTATTCTTTAAATTACAACGGTGTTAAACAGACAATATTTTCTATCATAAAGATGCTTGAAGGCATCAGCAATTGCAGGTAAATGGTGCTTAGAAAGCAATATTAGAATCTATCTAAATAAATGAGATCCGGCTAATTAAAAATAATGTTACCAACAAATAATACGTTTACAAATCTTATATATATATATATATATATATATATATATATATATATATATATATATATATATCGTCCTCCACGGACAGACTTTCATTATATCACAACTTTTCTGTGTGGCTAGACAAGCAACACTATTACGCTAGCCGGAGATTCAACCGTACAGTCACAGAAACACTCAACGCAGTCAGAGAAATTTAAACGCATATTATCTCTTCTGTTCTGTTTATATATTTACCCTATTAGGGTTGTTATGTTATAAAACTCAAACAACCAACCAAACTTCTAACACACTTACGCATTCTTTCATTATTTCTATCTAACAGTAATAAAAGTAAAAAAAGTAAAGTAACACTTTTACGCCCGCCGACTGTAGTCGAGGGCAACCCGAAGGCTCCTTTTTCAATAGCTACTACACCAAGGTGTAGGGGAGGGCGCTACTCCTTCCCCTGGATTGCTCCACTTTACCTTTGATACGTACCTGTGTGCTAAGTGTTAAGCAAGGAGGTATCGAGTACCATTTTTTTAAGTATTTGGTATGACTTGACCTGGGATTGAACCCAGATCTCCCGGGCCATTGGCTAACACTCTACCAACTAGATACATTATACGTAAGATATCAGTTCTACTTTATTAATTTTCGTAATGTGTACACAAATGCGTGGTTTTAAGTATTTCAAGCAATTATATGGATTCAAGTAATTATAAATAATAATCCTTTATTTTTAAAAAAAGTACAGAATTACTCATTTTTGTACAAGCAATTTATATAGTTATATGATTTCAAGTATTTATGTGTAATATTAATAGTTTTAAACCAGATCTTTTTGACCTAACAAATACAATCACTTCGGTTTGCTGTGAAGCTAAAAGTAAAACAACAAAAAGTGCCTCCACGCTACCCCAATCTTCTAAATTAGAGACTCTGCAACTGAAGCAATTTAAAGCCATTTGATGGAGTTTCTTACTCTTCTGTATGGGTGTAATGGTCCCTACAAAAAGGGTGGGAAAAGAGAATGAGGAGAGTAGTTATGGTAAACTAATTGTTAATAATTTCTTTTAGGCAAAATCCCGAGTTTATTGAATCAGATTTTCACTGGATAAACATCATTGTTGCCAGGACTTATTTATAAAAAATACAACTAAAACACTTACAATAAGGTTGTTTTAACAACTAGTAATAAAAAAAAAACGATTCTCAAAAGAGTGATGCAAGAAGGAGAGGCAGAGAGATAAGCACAGAAAAAGAGAGATACAATAGATCGTAATAATGAGAGTGCGACTCGGGTTACAATGCTGAAATAGAAAGAGAGATATGCACTTACACAAGAGAAAAAGAAAAAAAGAGATAGGAAGAGAGAAACTTTGAGAGACGGAGACAGAGATGCATTTGATCAAAAAGATGAATAAGCAGACAAAATGAAACGGTGGCCTTAGTGAAGGAGAGTGAAATAGTCGGAAATATAATGTTGAGAGAACGACCCAGATAGAACCGATAATACAGAAGGGAGAGAATTATGCTAACAGAGAGAGATGTAGGAACACGTGCAATGAAAGAGAGAGGAAGAGGGGAGAGAGAAAGAGAGGGGAGAGAGAGAAGTGAAGAGATACAATTATACACAAAGAACAATAAAGACACACAAAAAAAGATTGTCTTAGTAAGGAGACTAAGACGATATTAAGAGGAGGAGCTAGACAGTCCTAATGATAGAGGAGGGATAATAATGGTAAGAGAGGAAGATGGAGAAGCAGACACAGACAGATAGATAGATAGATAGATAGATAGATAGATAGATAGATAGTGAGAGTGATACAGAAAGAGAGGCAATTACAGAAAAAAACAATACAGAGATAAAATGAAACCGTTGTCTAAAAGGAGAGTCAGACATGCGGAAATCTAACGTTGAGAAAACGAGCTAAGCAGTCCTAATGAGACAGGGGAGATATTAATGGTAACAAAGGGTGATAGAGAAGCAGATTCAGATTAATAGAGGGAGAGAGAGAGAGTGAGAAAGAAAGAAAGAAAGAAAGAAAGAAAGAAAGAGAGATGCAATTATGATAAACAACAGTAAAGACACATATTGAGACGGCTGTCTTAGTGATGGGGATTAAGACAGACGGAAATATGATGCTGAGAGAAGGAGCTAGACAGTCCCAATAATACTGGGGGAAAGAATAATGGTAACAGAGGGAGATGAAGAAACATATGCTGAGTGAAAGAGATAACGATAGAGAGGGGGGGAGAAAGAGAGAGGTTTATGTCGAGAAGGAACGAGGGGAAAGTATGTACAAGTGTATAGACAGAAGTAAAAGGACGATCGAAGAACATTCTCTTTAGAAAATGGTTTTATTGAACACAAGTGGAAGCAGAGAGGATATTTTGTTGAGAAGACTCGGTACAAAGGAAGATGAAAAGTGGATAATGGTTCTTACAATTCACAGACGGATAAATGTGTCCGTTTTTCGCATTCTTCAATTGAAAATCTGATCATCTAAAGATTCGGGCGATTCACTGAAACGCAGGAGTGGCAATGTAGGCTCATCGGAAGAAATGAAAGAAATGGCCTCCGTGTGCAAAGAATAGGTTCTTTCTTGAGCTGCTGATTTCTTTCAAGAATCGAAGACTCGATTCTTTCAGACATTTTTTGGCAACAGAAACAGGATGAGTTGCGAAAACTAGGGGAATTGTTGATTCTTAACCTGATAGATCCAAAGATGCTATTTTTTTTTCAATTGTTGAACAAAAAGTCTTTATTCTTTTTCTTTTTGCTTTTTACTCTTATCTGTATTCTTACTTACCTTATGCCGAAACACGTGATCATGCACACAAAAACACAGTGACACACACCTACACAATCCCATATATATATATATATATATATATGTGTGTGTGTGTTTTCGTTGATGTTCTTTCGGATAAAGGTATGAGTGCTTTTCTTAAGCGAAGGTAGCAACAGAAAGCTAGCTAATATATATATATATATATATATATATATATATATATATTGATTTAGATATGGAAATACACTATGGAGATTATAAGGCTCTATTATTTCAATTAGGAATACAACTGCTTGTTTGGAGTTTCGACCACAATCTAAAATGGAATTATTTTTAAAAAGTCAACAATTTTTAAATAGATCTGTATTTTTCGGAATTTGTTTCCAGCAAAAATTATGTTAATTGAGCAAAGTTATTTGTTTTGAAGTTGTTCAAAATGATGGTAAATCAGAGTTTTGTCTGCAAATCTCTGGTGGCTGAGAAGTGCAACCTATGTCCTCCTTACAGAAGAATGTATCGTGTGTACTGAAAATAATATTTTAGTCAAAATATCTTTACAGATAAGTTCAACCTGAGTCGAATGTGCACATACTGACGCTCCGGTAAAAAAATAGTTCCTGACATAGAGGTGAGTAAAAAATGTCATGCTGACAGTTTATGAATCATGAAAGTGTCCCCCAATACTGATTTCCTTGCTAAAGGTGAAAATTTCCACTATCCTGGCGGCAACACCCCACAAGACACCAACTGTACGGTCTTTAATTTATCTTTTCGTATCTGCTTAAACTCATGCATAAGTGTGAGTATGTATTTCCCAAAAGTATTTAAATAGTCTGAATATTGACTTGCAGTACGATTTACACCTCTTCATTAAAAAGATATAACTGAATAAGAATGAAGCATTTAGTTTCTTCTAACAATAACCCAATGATATATATATAATTTTGTTTTACTATATATATATATATATATATATAATTGTTTATATATATATATATATATATATATATATATATATATATATATAAAACGAGATGGAGTGAATGAAAGACAGAAATATATAGAACGAGAAATAGAAAGAGCAAAAGAGATGTTAATTGTAAAGGAAGACTTGCTTCGGATGTAGTTTTGGATTTTTGGTTTTGGGGAAGTTGGGGTTGTTTTTTTTTTAAATAAAATATACGTTCATGATAAGGTGGAAACGTTTTAAAGTAATAATAAATCTTTAAACGTTAGTTGAATAGAGATTCAAAAAGTGTAAACCTTGATCCATATCTTTCTCCTAACACCCAGTGAATTTTATTACATAGTCAGTATTTCCTAAAGAAATCTGTGAGAAAATACTGAATCAGGACATCATTAACCAGTATTTTAACAAAAACAAAAACTTAGGTATTGGGTCAGATACGCGGTTTAAATTCAGGTGGAATAGTATTAAGGAAAATTGACTCCTCAGAATTCTCCAAAGAAACAAGTTTTTTTTTTAATTCTCAAATATCTTTTTTTTTTTGCAGTCTTGTTTCTCAAATCTTGTAGAACTTAATGGCAATGAACATAATATGTGCATGAAATAGACTTTTCAAAGCTTAAAGAAAACATTCTCTTTTGTGACACTGTAAACTCATTTAATTTTGGGTACAAACGGATGCCATGGTGCATATGAGGTAAGTTTGTCAATATAAGTAGATGTGTATTCATATATACACATGCCCACCCCAATCCCCACACGCATACATATATATGTATACAGTGTTAGACACGTCTGACCAGTGGGGGGAATATACGTAGCGTATGTATATTTGCATGAGTGTGTGTGTGTGTGTGTGTGTGTGTGTGTGTGTGTGTGTGTGTGTGTGTGTGTGTGTGTGAGACGATATTTCAGATGTCCGTTCAAAAGTTCGGAAAACTGATAAACTCAAAAAGATAAAAGAGTGTGGCGAAAATGATTCTTGATGAAATCGTTGTTTATTTGTTTTGGGTCCAAATTTTTTTGGTGTTAGGCTTCGACAGGTTCAGCTGATAAAAGTCTGGTCAGTTTAACAACCCGAATAATGTGGGGTTTTTATTAGGAGGTATCAGTAAGCGTCCCATGTTAGTGGTTGAAGATCAAGGTACAGTACAAATAAGCTCGTGCTAGAGGACAAATCGGCCTGAGAGTAAGAAGATATCTATCGATCAGTTCAGCTGGGTCAGTTTACATCTGCAGTCACATCAGAAAGCAAAAGGGAAGGAGTGGACAGGAGTTACCTTTGCCCTCCACTGCGGTCGGGCAGCGCTAAGTCAAATCTAGAACGAAGGAATCTTGCACGCCATATTAGCGAACAGAAAACAGTTTGTGAGTTGGCACACACACGCACACACGTAAACACCTCCTTTAAGTAAGTAACCTGCAAATTTTGTCTTTATTCTTTTACCTTCTTAGTGATTCTGCTTCGCAGCATGTGCAGCCATGACCCAAACCTGTAAAACTAACAATTTACAACATGGAATTGACTTATATTGTTATGAGATTGTACTGCAGACGATGCGTTTACGTCATACTTACCTCCCAGAATATTGAATGGGTCTTCAGTTTTAAAGTATATCAACCCTTGACGGCTTATTTGTTCCAGTGTCAGTTTTACAGTTATGTTCTGTACTTTTATTAATAATAATAATAGTAAATTTCAGAATTATTATTACAAGTAAATATTTCTCACCTAGTTACAATACCAATGTTTTAAGAACTAATGTATTAAAATTCACAATCGCTAAAGATTCTTTTAGGTAGATCTACTTGACATATAAATGAAAACCTAGCAGATGTTATCACTTCAGCTGAGTATTGGCAACAAGTGGAAGACTTTAAGCTCTTCAGGGCTCAAGAAACTGAAACCAACCACGGATTCAGTTGAATATAATACAAGCGACATCGCATGATTAAATGATATGGTCATTTTAAATACCTGAATATTGTGTGGTTTTCGTGAGAGCGTATTGATAAGTTTTACTTTGTATGTGTTTGAAGATCAAAGCATGGCAGACTAAATCATTCAATTTATCATAATAGTAAAAAACGATTAGAGTCTTTATTAAACAAAGAACAGAACTGGAATCACTAAGGAAACAACGAAAACTAAGAAATTTAAAAGAGATTTGGAGATCAATAGAATGTGTGGCAATGATAATCACACTTAGATCTGACCACCTGAGAGGGTTTTCCAATTAGCCAGCTGTTGGCATAGCCAGGTTGTAACTCCATGATCTTCTTGGAGTCTAAGCTAAACAATTCAATTTCTGGAAATTCTAATTTGACTCGTTTTAGTCGGATGTTTAATGAAGAATTAATATGCAGTGTTGTATTAATTCTAAGAATATTTTTAGACTTGCACAACTTTTCTTACTGAATATAACGCTGAATAGGATTTATTGTAATTGATAAACTTTTAACGGTGATCGATGTTTAACTTTGAGATTTTTTGAAATAAAGGATCACGTAAATAAAATTACCATTATATAAGTTTCTATTGGATGACCTCGAATATCATGCATATTTTTAGTGTTACAGGTTTTTATAATCCTCTGCCAGAGATACGTTCAGTGTATTTTTGTGGTTTATCTTATGCCAATTCCTCATTTTATATATAATATACAAGCAAATAACTTCCCTACACTTTAAAAAAGTTTCATTGTTAGCAGTCAATTTAATGTTTTTTTAATATATTCTTATCAAACACTAATAATTCTGTTAAATAGTAATTATTAATTTGCACAGAGTTAAATTGTTTCATATATTGCTACTGAAAATTAGTACTTCTGTATATCAAGTATTCCTATCTAATACAAATAATTCGCACACACCTGTATGGTTTTACATAACTAATAATAATAATCCTTAGTTAATCATTGAAAGGTTTTACATGACTCATAGTCAAATACTAACCGGTACTACTAATCCGGATCTGAGTGGATCCTGGAGTATTGTCAATGAGTAGGCACTCTAGATTTGCTAAAGCTCCAGGTCTGGAGCCTCACCATCGTATATAGTTTAGTCTCATACTCTGAACACTCTTTGAAGGAGGTCTTACCACTCAATAATTCTGAACATATAGAGCTAGAAGAATAGCCATTTTATTAACATTTATCACCGAGAAAATCTCACACGCAGTGGTAGTAGCAGAAGGCTTACATCTATGAGATAAATAAACCTGATTCAAAATTATGCTGATTTCATAGAGACACAATTCCCTCACATCAAGTAAAAAAATCGGTTGATATGCTATTAAAATCAATCAACAAATCGTTCCAAAAACTTTCATCAAAATTAGCAATTTTTGATGACTATGTTGTTCATTCTCGATATAATATTCAATAGAATGTGTGCAAAATATTTTTTGTTTGGGTTGGTAAAGTCATGCTATTAATATTTTCAAACATTAAAATGACATGTTAATTCGTCTTGAGTTCTTTAATTCCTAGAGGTTTGGGAATTACGTCCATTTAAGTTTATATTTACAATTTTTAGTTTCGTATGCTTTTTTACGGACGATTAATCGATATCAAATGTTCCTGCCTCGTGCAAATAAGTTTTAAAAACACCTGACACATAGCTGGAACTCTAGCGGCAACTAAGTCAGAGTAGACTTTGGAGTAATGGCAGTCATTGTGTACTCCACACTCCTCAGATTTTCAGCACTAGAGTATCAACTCAAGATGCAGTTAAGTGTCATATTCAGGATACCTCTTTTAGCGAGGTGGGGTCTTCTAACTCGACAAGAGATATTCGGCATAACTCTTTTCGCGAGGGAGGTCTTCCCCTCGACAAAGCATACAGTTTAGAGTCATATTCAGTATATCTCTTTTGGTAGGGGATGTCTTCGCTCTCATACAGTTTAGGGTCATATTCAGGATATCTCTCTCATACAGGGGGTGTCTTCTCTCTCGTACAGTTTAGGGTCATATTCAGAATATGTCTTTGATAACGGGAGACTTCCCCCTCGATAAAGGATACAGTTTAGTGTCATATTCAGGATAACATTTTTGTAAAAGAGTCTTCTCCCTCGACAAAACATACAGTTTAGTGTCATATTCAGGCTGTCTCTTATGATACATGTAGTGCATTCTGAGCCCAACGACAGGAAAAACTTACATCTGAAGGTCACAGGTGAACGAAAAGACCAGAAAATGGACAGTTTAAATGTTAGTCAAAATAATTTACCAAGTAGTTAATATATTTCCTTCTTGTTTCCTTCTTAATCACTAACCTGATTTTTATGCGTCTATCTATTCAGCGGGCGCGACACAATGTCTTCTTATTTGAATAGTACTATAAAATAGCAGATCGCATCGCTATTAATCTTAGTCATCAAGACATACATCTGCACTTAGACGTAGAGTCATTGCGATGCCATGACTGATGTCGTTTAGGAACCAACTAGCACTTCGGATGGTAGTTTTTGAGCAAATCTCGTGCATCTGACAGTGAGGCGGCAAAACTCCTAGCATTGTTGATCTGGTCATCATGATTTTTTTCTTTTATGGAAAAGGTTCTTTTAGTTGTGTTAATAAATTTCTACTCTTAACGGAGTGACTATAAACTATTTTGTATGCACAGGAGAAAACTCTAATTTGGTATTTTGAACTTTTCTTTTGTAAAATATCTGTTCACTTATTTTATTATAAAGTTGAATCCGGCTTTGTAAGATACATTTTTTTGAACGGTTTGTCTGGTTTGTTGCTTTTAAGACATATAAACCGTTTTGGGGTTATTTAATGCTTGAATAAGACCTTTTAAATCTAAAGCAAATATATGGTTTCACTGCTCTCTCAGATGGGGCTTTAGAATGAACCGACTTGACCTCTTCGGACTGGTAACACACACCCTAATCGATTATTCGTTGTAAGAAACTTCACTATATCTGATGATGAGGCTCTTTCTGTAGCTTTGGACCATGAAAATTATAACTTTATTGCCATTACTCCCAGGTACACTCTGATTCTGAGTGGTAGTAGCTGTTGGGTCTAATCTCTAAGTCAAATAGATATGTTTAATCATTTACAAATGATTATTATAAGTAGTTATTTGAAACCATAGAGCAGTGTGCAAATTATTCATACCAGATATGAATACTTGATAGATAGAATTACTAACGTTAAGTTGTAATTAGCAGTTAAACTGTGTGTAAACAAATGATTAATATTAAATGCAATTATTAATGTTAGGCTGGAATAACTGAAACCACTTAACTGTGTGCAAACAAATGTGATCGAAAACTCGCTTGAAAACGAGTACATTGCCAATGTTATGTTGCGATAAATGAAACCATATAACTGAGCAAATAAATGATTAATATAGAATAGAAGAATTATTTGTGTTAATAATAATTAAAAACATTCAACTATGAGCAAAATTTGATCTTTAACAACTAGTTTACATATATATATATATATATATATATATACTCCCCTACCCACGTAGCGTTGAGTTCTCGGGCGAAGAAGTAATCGAGTTGCCATTAGAGTTTATTGCAAGCCTCTTCATATATGAATTGAGGTCTCGGTAGCCGTTGAACGGATGTATGTACGCAATAGTAATTGTGATTCATAACTGTTTAAAATTTACTTGGCAGCTAATGGCTCCTCGTGGCTGAAGGGTTAAAAGGCCTTGGCTTGGCGTTTGGCTCGACCGGGTTTCGATCCCAGCTACGGGAAGCTAATGTCTAGCCACATTGATGAGTTCTGATAGAACGAAACAGATCTATTAATGGATATATATATATATATATATATATATATATATATATATATATATATATATATATACATCCTTTGTACACCATAGTACTAGTTTTACACCTCACCTTATTGGCTGGGCCAGTAGAATTTTATTATGAAGTTGAACCCGGCTTTGTAAGATACAGTTTTGGAGGTCGGTTTGCCTGGTCTGTTGCTTTTAAGACATATAAACCATTGTTGGGTCATTTAATGCTTGAATAAACTCTTTTAAATTTAAAGCAAATATATTGTTTCGCAGTACTTTCAGCTTGGGCTTTAGAATGCACCGACTTGACCTCTGCAGCCAGTAGTATACGTGGACTTTACCCCTGCAAAGGGCAAGACTCTCCTCGATGAAATTTCTGGGTATGACACCAAAACATCTGATTATGAAGCTCTTGTCTAAGAGCTACGCGAAATGAGGAGTAACCCGTCATAGCCAGGTCAATTTTAAATCAAAGTGGTAGTATTCGTTAGGGTTCCATCTATGAGTCAAAAAGAATTATAATAATTATAATAAGTACAATACTTGAAAACATTAAACTGAGAAAACTAATTAACAGTATTGAAAAGAATTAGTTATATCAAATGGCAATACTTGAAACCATTTAATGTCCTTAATAGAGACTTTAAACTTCATCTGACGTTGAGACTCCAGTCTTGTAGTTTAGAGTATAAGGAGTAAATCTTTATTGCCAGTATTCTCTGGTCAATTTTGTCTCAAAGAGTAAATACTAGTAAAGATCTCATCGATGTGTCACGCAGAAGTTTTCAATATTTTGCTAGGGATTACTCTTATTTGTTGGATACAAATTTGTGTGTAGGTTATTTCTACTTCATAGGAATACTTGATAATTAGAATTTCTAGTCTTGAATAGCTATCGATTTTACTGTGTTCAAAGAATTCATTAATAATAATAGAATTTTAAGAATTAGCAATACTTGGATTTGTGATATTACTTAAGTATACTTGAAAACGTTTAATTGTGTGTAAAAAAATTAATTGTATAAAGTAGCAATAGTTGAAATCATTTAATCGTATGCAAACAAATGATCTCTAGCTCGTTTAAAAATGATATTGCCTACAAACTATTCGCTTAGAAAACGTATATCCAGTTGGTGCCTTTAATCGCCTTTGATTGGCTAATCAGGCCTACGCATGCGTATAGTCTCACTATATTTACTGTTCTGGTGTTTTCATCAAATGAGCAGCAGTTATCAATTCTATAAGCATAACTTATAAAAAATACAAACCGGAATTGTGTACCCTGAAGTAATTTTACACGGCTTTGCTTTTAAATAAACCGCCCGGACCAGCAGAAATACATCATTACCAGTAATTGCTTTGCTGGCTTTTTTTTAGTGTTTTATTTCCCGCATCCTGGATATAACTTTAGTCACCATCCCATGTTGACTTCAGCTCGAACAAAATCGATTGTCACAGACAATTCTCTGAAGAGAAGCGACCGAAACGAAAGGATTCCTTTCAAGAATTTGAATTCGTTTTTAGGATTTTAAAACGTTAACACCATTCTCACGCAAGCAGTATTTAGTTTCTGTACCTACCACAAGATCTTCATGTATATATATATATATATATATATACGTGTGTGTGTGTAAACAGGATTTGGCCTTGAATTACCCGAAACGTTTGATATGTCATATATCATAACCAAAGGAAGCCAGACTTTACACTGACTAGTCTGCTGGGGGCTGTAGAATATATCGACTGCTTTCTTGCAGAGGGGTAAGACTCCCCCAATAAGTGTGTCCTGTATATGACACTAAACAATCTGATAGCGAGTCTCCAGAAATACTGGAGTTTTGGGGGATGTGGAGTACCCCTTCATTACCATCGCTCCTTGGTCGACTCTAACCCTGAGTGGTAGCGCCTGATAGGATCCTATCTATCAGTGAAATAGAACTAAACTGTGTACTTATGTTAAACTGCATTGTTCGAAAGACAACATTTTTGATATTGAAACTGTGTAATTATGCAAAATTGAACTGTTTGAAATAGAACTATTTTAAAATAGAACTAAACTGTGTACTTATGCAAAACTGAATTGAATGAAATATAACTGCTTTTGACATTGAAACTGTGTACCTATGCTAAACTGATTTGTTTGGAATAGAACTGTTTTACAATTAACTGAACTGTCAAACCGTCCAAAAAATATATCTTACAAAGCTGGATTCAACTTCATAATAAAATAATTGAACGCATATTTTACAAAAGAAAAGCTTAAAATATCAAATTAGAGTTTTCACCTGTGCATACAAACTGAACTGTTTTTACTTAACTGTTTGTAAACAAAAACTATACTTATATTAATCAGAATTGTTTGAAATTTAATTTGGCGTTAAATTACCAAAAAAGTGTTGATAAGACTTAAAATCAAATAACCAACCAACCAAGCAAACTTTACAACTTCAAGGAAATACTTAAGAGTTCAAATAATCTCCTGACAGAAATATCACTGTGATACGAATGACATGTTTAAAATCCATTCACTAATTTATGGAGACCAATGTAAAAATAGTGTTTTATGAAAAACTGTCTTCTCTTATGTTCCCCTATTAAAAAGAAATATCCGAATATTCGGCGGAAACTAATCTATATAGGCAGCCTAAAGCATTGGGGTCTTTAAAGAATCTTTATGCATTAAATATTATATATTAAATATTTTTATGCATTATTATTCATAATTATCTTGAATAATATTTTCGCTATGCAATTTGATTTCTTCTCATTTTTTTATCAAAAATAATTTGCTAGTCTCTGGCAGGAAGATACACGACTTCGGTGAACTGCATTAAAAAGCTTTTAAAAATTATATTGAAAAAAGAAAAATAATAATAATAGACATAAACTCCAATGGGGTTTTGACAAATAGATGGATCATCAGACTTTATCATAATCAACAGAAAAGAGAACTTGTAAAATTTTGGACTTTGCTGTGCCGGCTGACCACAGAATAAAATTCAAAGAAAGGGAAAAAAATGACAAGTACATGGACCGTGCTAGGGAATTGAAAATAAATCATGGAACGTGAAAGTGATAATCATACCAATCATGATTGGTACTTTTGGTACAGTCAATAAAGGATTATCAAAGGGACTGGAGGACTTCGAAATAAGAGGACGAGTAGAGACCATTCAAACTACAACATTATTGAGAACGGTCAGAACACTGAGAACAGTCAAGGAAACTTGAAGAGACTTGCTCTCAAAGAAACTCCTGCGAAAGACCATAAGCTAACACTGACGTGAAAAACTGTCTAAAAGTACATAATAATAATAATAATAATAATTATTATTATTATTGTTTTTATTATTATTATTATTATTATTATTATTATTATTATTATTATTATTATGTCATAAACTTTATCGAAGAAACTATGAAAACCTGGAGAGTGGAATTGACAGCAGGAGAAACAAGCTTAGCTGAAACAAAGATCCAAAGAGATATTTTTCCTAGGAGATGCTCTAGGACCCTTATTATTCATAATTGCCATGAGGCCACTTAACCAAATACTCAGAAAATGCACAGATGGATACAAACTTAGTCGATCGCAGAAAAAGATCAGTCACTTAATGTACATGTATGACATCAACTTATTTGTAAAAAATGAAAAAGAACTGGAAACTATCATACACACAGTAAGAATATACAGTGAAGACATAGGAATGGAATTTGGTATAGAAAAATGTGTAATGCTTGTAATGAAAAGTGGCAAACGACATCTAACTGACGGGATCGAACTACGAAATCAAGACAAGATTTGAACACCCACAGAAAACGAAACCTACAAATACTTGTGTATCTTGGAGACTGGCACCATAAAACAAGTGGAAATGAAAAACAAAAAGAATATCTCAGGAGAAGTAGAAAACTACTAGAGACAAAACTCTCAAGCCGAAGCCTTATCAAAGGAATAAATACCTGGGCGGTACCCCTCGTTTGATATTCAGGACCCTTTCTTAAGTTAACCAGAGATGAACTTAAACAAATGGATCAAAGAACAAGAAATCTAATGACAATGCATAAGGCATTACCCCCACCAGAGACGATGTTGACAGACTATACATATCAACAAAAGAGGAAGGAAGAGGACTTGCCAGCACTGAAGACGGCGTTGACGCATCAATACAACGACTCGATACAAAAACACGATAGAGGACTGATTACAGCCATCAGAAACGATACAGATAACACGATGAACAACAGAATGACAATAATTAGGAAACAAAAATGGGAAGGTAAACAACTCTATAGGCGTTTTAAACGACTCATAAACAACATCTCATACGACTAAGAAAAGGAAACTTTAAGAGAATCTCCCCTAATAGTAGCACAAAACTACGCCGTAAGAACCAATCATATCAAAGCGAGAATAGATAAGACGCAACAAAATAGCAAATGTACGCTATGCTTTAACAGAGATGAAACCACTAATCACATAATAAGCAAATGCAACACAATAGCGCAGAAGGAATATAAGACTAGACACGACTTGGTCGGCAAGGTGATCCACTGGGAGATGTGCAAGAAATTGAAATTTGAAAAGAAGAATAAGTACCTCGACCTTGCCAGGGAATTGAAAAAACTACGGAACATGCAGTTGACAATTATACCAATTGCGATTGGTGCGTTTGGAACAGTAACCAAAAGATTACTAAAGGACTGGAGGACTCGGAAGTTGGCAGGCGAGTGGAGACCACCCAAACTACTTCATTATCGAGAACAACCAGAATACTGAAAAGAGTCCTGGAGACTTGAGGAGACTTGCTGTCACTCAAACTTCAGTGAAAGACCATCAGGTAACGCTGATGTGAAAACTCTAATGAGTAAATAATAGTGTGAAAAACTCTAAAGGAGATAATAATAGTAATACAACTTAATAGTTCTTGATCTTAGCATAAAAGTAAATAAAATGTTTCATCAGTGCTGTTAGGTCGGTTTGGTTTGGTTTGGTTTTAAGACATATCAACAATTGCAATTTTTTTTAATGCCATGTCCGTTTTAAACATGTACATTAAATATATGATTTCGAAATATATTTTCTAGATAACATTTTTCAACGAGCATGAGTTAATTTTTTTCACAGAGTTAAATGGTTTCATTTAATTCTATCTACAACGATTAATTCTATTTACTATAAATCATTTGTTTTCACACAGTTAAATGTTTTCACATATTTCTATTTAACATTAACAATTCAATTAAACGTCAGTCATTTTTTTAAACGCAGTTAAATTTTTATTTCAAACAATTCAGTTTTGCATAAATCAACAAAGCTAAATGATTCCAAGATATCAGAATTTAATGAAGCATCTGTCATTTCTTTACATTCAATTAGATGACATACAGTTCTGTGTCAAGCAATTCAGTTTAGCTCAAGTCATTTGTTTGCTCTCAGTTTAAATGTCATAAAACAGCGAAAAAAATATCAAAATTTAGTTCTATTTGACCTATAGATAGGACCCTATCAAGTACTACCGCTCCAGGCCAGAGTGGACCCGGGAATGAAGACAAGGAAACGGTATTCCGTATTCCCCCAAAGCTCCAATATTACGGAAGCCTAACCATCAGACTGTTTAGTGTCATATGTCTGGACACTCATAAGAGGGTGGGAACTTACTCCCCTGCAGAGATGCAATCGGTGTATTCTATAACCCCAGCAGACTTGGCTATCAAACCAATAACAGTAACCTCCCATTCGTTGATACTAATAATATACAGTTTTTATTTCCTTAGAGGGATATGATCTAATCTTAATTAAAAAAAGAGGTATCCTGATGTGAAACTAATCTGCACCTGATAGTATGTCTCCAGCTCTGGAGATTTGGGAATTTATAATACATTTTCATTGCCATTATTTCCAAACCAACTCTGATCCGCAGCAGTTATACCGGTAAGTATTCCATCATCATCATCATCATCATGTCGCGCCGCCTGCGCGGATATCCCTGACCGTCTCTCGCCATTTCTCCCTATCATTCATCGCCTCCGGCAGGTCTTCAGGATTACAACCCGTGTCCTCACATAGCTGCTGTATGTAAGTTCGTGCTGGTCGTCCCACTCTTGCACATCCATGAGTGGGGGTCCACAGGAGTACATCGCTTATGAGCTCGTCCTTGCTTCTCCAGCAGTGTCCTGCGTGTCTGGTTCGTCGAACTTGTATAGTTTTTGTGATGGGGGGCAAGTGTCCGTACAGTTGGAGTCTCGTGGGGTGTTGTCGCTAGGACTTGTTTAATACTGCTCTCAACATTCTTGTGTAATTTCCGTCCAGCCTCCTCTCCAGCCGTTTCGTAAGCGTCCATGTGGTGCATCCATATAGCAGTATCGACACAACCGCTGCCTGGAGTGGATCAAATAGGTCTTTTTGAAAATTGTTTGTATTTGATCACTCTGTGGAGAAGAAAAAAGATGAAATGTGCAGATCTAGGTCTTTGGAAAGATGATCTCTTCCACGTATCATATTTTAATTGGTCATCCAATTAAACCACAATATAGAGGCTTTGTTAGTTAAGGCTCCCAGAATACACCAGTTGGGTGGAGTTACCTTTTTCGCATTAACCTAATCAAAAATCAAATGACTGATTATTCAATCCAAAGTTCAGACCTGACTTATTAGCTCCAATATATAGATAAGAGTTTGTACGGGATATCATGAGTTTATATCGATTAATTCTTCCACAAACCCCAAGGTCCTTGTCTGCTGATTTTTTTTTTCTTAAATTTGAAAGTTCGGTTAATACAAGTCCCTCACAGACGTTTTGATTTGACTTCTGAATTTCCTTCAAAGTCAATATGCTTTTTTACTTTTTTATGAAGAGAAAATTACATTTTACTAATGAAAAAAGTTTTAGCTGGAGGAATATATATATATATATATATATATATATATATATATATATATATATATATATATATATATAAGTCTCCGGACATTTTGTACAGGCATTTAAAGTTGGTAGCGCCTCTTGAAAACTTAGTATGTTATTGCTATACATCTTATGAGATAACTGACCAATTTTTATGATTTCAGGTTCACATGAACGTCTACAGCAGGAATTGGAATAGATCTTACTAAAGACTGATTGTCAGAGCTTGTGAATTTTAAAAATGCAATCTGGACGTGAGGACACTTTAGAAGAACGATATGCAATAAATTCTGTTTTAAACTTGGAAAAAATGCTGCAGAAACGTATAGAATGCTTCAGACTGCTTTTCGATCATCTTGCATGAATCGAGCATCAGTTTTTGAGTGGCATAAGAGATTCAAGGAAGGCAAAGAGTCTGTGAGGGATGATGAGAGGTGTGGGAGGAGTAAGGAAGTCAACAGACCAGAGTTGATTGGCCAAAGAGTTAGGGTTAGGGTTACTATGTTGAGGTTTTAAGGGAGTTCAAGAAGAGATTCCTTCGGAAGAGGCCAGCACTCTTCAAATCGGGTCAGTGGCATTTCCACCAGGACAATGCACCAGTTCACAACTCCATCCTTGTCACAGACTATTTGACCAAGATGGGTATCAAGACAGTTCCTCACCGTCCCTATCGTCCAGGCCTTGCTTCCTGTGACTTTTGCTTATTCCCTAAGCTCAGAGGTTGTCGTTATGAGATAATTGAGGAGATGAGAGAGTCTGTGACGAAATCATTGACACGCTCATACAAGAGGATTTCCATGTGGCGTTCCAGAAGTTGTTGGAACGGTACAACAAATGCATTGCAGACAGAGGAGCTTTCTTCAAAAAAAAGCCCATACGAAACTTATTTAATGATCCTCGTATACATCTCTATATATATGTTCACTTTTGAAAATCGTAAGTCTTTTTTCTGATTAGATTATTTTAAAATCCTTACTTAGGTGAATTGATAAAGAAGTATTTTATTCCGTTTTTAAATTTAGCTTCTTCCTAATTAAAAAAGGATATATGTCATTGCTTTGATATTTATAAAAGAACAAACATTTATTTTCTTTTAAAATTCCAAAACTTTATCCTATTGTACTCACAGAAAATCATTGCTTAGATGTTTAAAAACAAAAAATATTTCCATTTCGCTTTTAAAATTTAAAACTTTTTTTTCCGATTATAATAGCTCAAAATCATGACTGAAATATTTTTAAAAAACTAAAAAAGAAAATTATTTCGCTTTTGAAATTCGAAACATTTTTGTAATTGTAATCGCAGAAAATATTGCTTAGATACCTTTTTTAAAAATTATTTAGCTTTTAAAATTCGAATCTTTTTTTTTTCGATTACAAACGCAGAAAAGCACTTTTTACATACTTAAAAAAGAGCTTATTTTCATTTTGCTTTTAAAATTCGAATCTCCCGATAAAAATCGCCGAAAATCATTCATCAGAAATTTTGAAAATTCAACTTTTATTTCGCTTTTAAAATTTTGAACCTTTTTTTTAGATTAAAATTGCTGAAAATAATTGTTTAGCTATTATAAAAAAGAAAAATATAAAAAATAAACATACATTTATTCCGCTTTCAAATTTCGAAAACTTTTTTCCTATGATTTACAGAAAATCATTGGTTAGATATTTTTTTAAAAATATCATTCTTATTAAAATTCGAGATCTTCTTTCCAATCATAGTCATTAAAAGTAAAATAATAAAAATCTTAATTTCATCCTGCTTTAAAATTCGAAACCTTGTTTCCGATTATAATAGCTGAAGGTCGTTGCTTTCTGAAAGCCATGGAAATTGAATATTTTACTTTTTCTTTTCCATTACAAAAATGTTCCATCATATGATATTTTTTATTTAATTTCTAAACATTTGTAAGGATTTCAATTATGGTTTCCAACAATTATTATTTTGATTAATGTTATCAGAAAACATTTGAGCATTTTAAATTAAATTGATATTTGAAATCTCAAAGTCACAAATCAAGCCGAAAATGAGTATTAAAGAAAAGAGAAAAAAATAACAATGGTCATGAAATTAAAGAATGAAACAAAGAAGAAAATAATTGGATGACAAAGAAAGCATATTCAAAGAAAAAAAGGAAAGAACGAAATAAAACTTGACAGGAAAATGAAAATGCCAGCGATTGAAAAACGTAAAACAAATAACGTATTTGTGGACATATAAGACGCACATTTCAATATCCAGTCAAATGTCAACAAAATGTAGTAAATGTATTCAATTTTTTTAGTATTGTTCTTTATTTATTCACTAACTGGTTGACCCAGAGGGAGTTCATCTTCTGCAGGTTCAAAACCATAAAAAATAGCTCAGACACCTAAAACCTGGCACTCAGATTTGAACTTGACATCCACGAGTTTGGATTAAGTCTTTAAATTGTTTTCCCCGATTTTCTTGGAGTCTGATATAGTGTTCCATTGACCTTGTGTCATATTCTGCCAGAACAGAGGGGTTGGTAAATATGGATATCGTGTTCTGTTCTCCTGAGGAAAGTAAACAAACACAGTTGAACATTAATTGTCTTGGATATATGTGAACTAAAAGTTTTCAAATCCAATACTTCTGACAGTATTCACCTACCACCATCACCAGAGAGCCTAGTACCCAGCCGTAAAACCAACAGCTGGTGGTCAATCACTGGACACTTTGCGGTGGTTGCGAAATTCTTTTTTAAAGGTTCACACAGCCAGTTATTAACCGGCAAAGGAAAAGGAACGGTATAAATTTGAATGATAGCGGTTTCGTTAGCCTCGACATTTAAATTGGTGTTTTCGTTAGGATTTAGTAATTTCTTTATCCCCTCAAAAATATCGTTTCACGTCTTTCTGATTTGAAATTACTCAAGAGTTTGGTTAAAATAGCATGATATAATGATGTTTTGAGCATGTTTCTGGCTTTTTACTTTCTCAACATTAATTCATCATCATTTCTTCATCTTGTCTTTGTCTCCGACAACTTCCGTCGGGACGCCGCAGCGCAACACATTGATAAACTTGTTTTAAATTAAGGTTGCCAAACTAAAAAAAAATTCACTTCATTCCCGAAGGACTTCCCTAAGGACCTCCGAAATATCTATTGTAAACTTAAAACGCTGGAATCTTTCCAAATAAGAAAATATATATATAGATTGATTTTTACATGTTACTTTTTTATTATTTACTAGCAAAATCAGTCCTTTATTTATTTTTTGGAAGTGATATTGTTTTAAATAACTAATTATAACAATAATTTATTCATAATTATAACTTAAAGTAACTTTTTATGATACAAATAACTTTCATAGAGTTAGATGTTTTCAAAGTTTGTATTGTATTGTATATTTATTCAATGGCATATCTGCTTTCAAGGGTTATTTAATGTTGAAGCCATCCTTGAAGAAGAAAAAGCGTGGTACTATTTATAGATGGGGGGGGTAAGTGAATGTGATAAAATGCCTTGTCAGCACTCATGACGAATAGCAAGAGGGTAAAATTAGAAATGAAATATGCATGCACAGAGCATGCGTGAAAGTGATTCTCCTCCCATGCAAATGACAGACCCCAAGAAAAAAAAAGAGCTGGATTGCGTCGAGCTGAGGACTATGCATTGTGCGTGCTGTAGATGACTACATTATAAATGAATAAATAAATACATATATTTTTTCTTTTGTTCCTGGCTACAGTGAGTTCATACCTTTCCCCATTTTAGTTTTAGTCTCAAAGTGTTCGTAATAGCCTGATTGAATTTCAAAATCATTCATAACGACTTTGAAGCCTTGGATATTACTAATTACGTCACTGAGACTTCTTCTACACAGGTATTTAATGTATATGATGTGATTATTATTCCCTAGGAAACTATTAACTTTTTTGTAAGTTTAATTAACTCTATATAATTATTTCATAATTTTACTACATAAGAACCATTGTTTCTCACTTGGGTGTGCCCAAAGGTGTCATTTGGGTCAGAACACAAACATTCGATAGAGATGACCGTCTATTAAAAACAGTGAATAAAAGTTCCACGTCGTTTATCATGTGACTCTTTCATTGTAAGTTGGAATTTGAATCATTTGAGGAAAGTGTGTAAATTACTCAATGTTTTATCATTCTGTCTTCGTCATCACTTATGTTCTTCAACCTGTCCATATTGGCATTGCCACCGTCAACTGTCATGATGGCGAGGATAAATTGCCAGCTGAGGAGTAAAAAATACAGAAGTACTATTATTTCTTTAGCGTTACATTTCTTTCTTTTTTTATTCTCTCCGTTAATTCTCAAAATGTTGAAGGAAAAAGCAGAGAACAACGGGCACCACGTGGTTAGCTTGTTCATTTTTCTCGGAACAAGACTCTCCTTGTATCTTTGGTTCATTCTTCGTTCGTGGTTCGCTATGAATATGTGTTATCCTGCACGAAAGCTACTAAAAGAAAAAAAATATATGCCGAATCACGAAATCCTTGGTATATATATTTATATTAAGAGCTTCACAGAGTACCCTACTTCTATTTCCGCCTGGGCTGAGTGATATTGTCTATTTTTGTTACAACTTAAACCTAACCGTGTCATGTTACAGCTGGTGTATTTGGATCTGAACCTTTAGATAATTTATCAATGTATGCCAGGATACCATTACGAAGGGCATGATGGCTTTTATAGGAAATGGACTATTCCTTGCCTTGCTCATCGGGTTTAAAGAGACATAGATAACTCAAAATGTTAAATCAAGTCATTGTAGATGGCTACGTACGAATCGAGACACATGCTAGGCCATCACATAAATATGCTTGGCTTCCACGGCATTCCCACTTTTGGGGTGCCTTATATGCCAAGCGATAAATTTTGCCCAGTTAAGCAGGTTATTCCTGTGGAGAATGCCTCCTGGGACTTGGCGATGAGCTGAATAACATCTACCTGGCACGAAAGCCAGGTAGTCTACGTAAAGCAGGGAGAAGCTGAAGTAAGGAAAGTACTGCCATACCTTGAAAGGGCAGTTTTTTCATAGAAGAATGACATGAAGACAACAAATGCTCGCAATTGTTCTGTTAGAGTATCTTTCACTACATATGGTTGTTTATTATGGGGACTCAGCAGCATCTTCAACTTCTTCTGCTTGCCATCTCTTCAGGGTGATGGAATCTTTTTATCTCTAACTCCTGCAAGATTCCAAGCTGGAAACAGAGAATGTACATACGTACTACTGAACCCACTGAATGATTTTCAAATTAATATAAAGCAAAATTATTAATGAATTTTAAGGAATGCAATTAGAAAGAAAATTCTTAGGCACTGAATAATGAAGAGAATCGTAATACGGGATAATATAAGTTCTATCGTCATATTTTATTTAAACCTTTTTATTATTTGATTTTATTTTCATTGTATTGGCTTATATAACATTTTTCTGTAATACGGCTCGACGGAGCTTCACAGCGCCGAAACGTGTTAGATTAATATCTTTTAGATTTTAAGCGACGTGTCATCAATAAAAATGTGATAGAATTTTCAACTTCAGTTAAAAATAACAAAAAAAAAACGACCAAACCAATCTCTGTCATTGTATCTATGTCAAACCTTATGGCTCTTTTTTCTTCTCTCGGATTTGATATGAATATAAATGCCCGCCAAATCAGTACCTGTCTAAATGAAAGCTACGATTACGTATTCACTGTATTACAATTTGATTTAAGCCAAAAACATATACGTAAATAATTAATAATGTAGCAGAAAATAATCAGCTCAGATTTAAAGATACAAGATTCTTTATACTTACTTTGTAAGAGACGTCTTTTGAGGCGTTATTATTAAGGTGTTCATTAAACAGACACAAGCTTGTGAGTTCAAGTCTAACTCCATACTTCTAACTTTGTGCCAAACTAAGTTAAGCTAATTAAACGTGTACACATAGAAGAGTTTTAATTTCGGGATTTTTTTAACTACAGTTATTAATGACATAAATAATTAGTCTGGTATTAAAAAGCCAATGATATAGACTTAGATAATTATTTAAAAAAATCACTGAGCAATAATTATATGAAAATTTATTATAGCAAGTTAATTAAGACTGTTAATCGATCAATTCATTATTCTTTCCTGTTTCTTATAGTATTTTGTGCTGATTCAATCAGTTATTTTTAGGCAACTACCAAGTAAAAACATATATCAATGCAGTATTATTAGATACATTTGGAAAAACAACATGAAACATTATACATATATATATATATATATATATATATATATATATATATATATATATAACACATTCCATTTGTCTGGAACAGCGGCATACGCAGATTTCATTTTTGCAAAAGAGTAATACCCCACAACATGTGCCCAGGAAGTAACATTAAGCAATCTGATTGTGAGGCTCCAGTCCAGGAGTGCTGGAAAATGGGGTGTATCTCTTTATTGTCGTCACTCCCGTGTCCACTCTAACCAGGATGGATATTAACTATTAGGGTCCCATCGGAAGTTCAAATAGAAGTGTTTAATTATTTAACTGTGTGCAAACAAATTTCTGATGTTAAATTGCATGGTAGTATTACATAACAATCCTTGAAGCCATTTAACTGTGAGCAAATGAATCTATTAATACTTGATAGAAATACTTTAAATCATTTAACTGTATGTAAACATAAGATTAACCTATGTTCAAATAAACGAATGTAAAATATAGTTTTACGTGTTTTTAGAATTATTAAAACTATCTAACTGTGTGCTAATAAATGAGTTCTGCGTTGGCTAAAATATCTGTAAACAACTGTTCGCATACAAATTGTATATATATATATATATATATATATATGTGTGTGTGTGTGTGTGTGTGTGTGTGTGTGTGTGTGTGTGTGTGTGTGTGTAAAAGTGGATAAACCAAATACATAAACCGGATAAAATAGAAGTATTTCGTTCTTTATTCAAGGAAGAACATCTTCAGACTAAAATTTTTTTTGACTTTTCTACATTTTACCAATAGAGAAAATAGATGAAATAATGGTGAAAATATTTTTAAAAAACCCAAGTAAATGTAGGGAAACAGTCAAAAGACAAGAAGAGACAGACAACAGAAGAAAAGAGAGGGATACAGATATAAGTTTGAGTGATTATGGTAGGGGTTATTGGTTTTGACTGTGCCCGTTTGGGAAGATGGTAATGGCTAGGTATCATCAAGTGTCCCAGATTTATCAGAGATTTAATGAGACATAAGTGTATTCATTACGGTGAGAAAGACGGAAATATGAGGAGGGGAGAGGTTTTGAGAAAAATAAAATAGAAGTGAAGGGGGGAATGGAGAGAGGCAGGGGTTAAAATCTACCATTTCTCCATATATATATATATATATATATATATATATATATATATATATATATATAAACAGTATGCAGTATTGAATAACCCATAAGTGTTGATATTCCTTAAAACAGACCGAAACCAGATTCTATATATTCACAATGTTGAAATCATGAAGATGTGAACAAAGTCAAGACTGTATTATATTTCATGACTTAGAGCGATATTCACAATGACTAAATCACAATGGTTGGATTGAAATCATGACACAGCCAAATAATTCAACAAAAGGAAACCCACACAACGACAATTATATATATATATATATATATATATATGTATATATATATATATATATATGTGTGTGTGTGTGTGTGTGTGTGTGTGTGTGTAAACAAAGAGAAAGACTATGAAAGACAAAGAATCAACCAGAGAGGCAGTAACCAAGGAAAATAGAAAGATTGGGAGAGGATAGTGAGCGAGAGAGAGAGAGAGATGGGGAGAGAGATTGAGAGATGGTAAGAAAAAGAGGGCATCACACTAAGGAAATCGGTTGAAGCATTTGAATCAGACGTCAAAAGACAGGAAGAACACAGTGAGAACGATACAGATTCTGGATTAGATATCCCGCCTCCGTCTCACGTATACCATGACTTACTACCAAGAATTGCATCTACACGTTTCTCCAAATGAATGCGTAAAACGGCTTGCCCAGTCGGCTGAGGCTATAGTATACACCGGCTTCTTCTCTACATAGGGGTAAAACTCTTTCCAAAGAGCGTTTCGATAATGAGACTAAACAATCTGATGGTGAGTTTCCAGCAATGATGAAGCTTTAAGGAATGTGGACTACCCCTTCATTGCCATCGCTCCCAAGTTTACTGAGGCCCAGAGAGGTAGCATCTCAGAGTCTTATCTATGGATCAAATGGAATTAAACAGTGGACATATACTAAAGTGAATTGCTGGAAATAGAATTACTTTTGTAAGCTAAATACAATTGCTTTAAAAAGAACTTTTTGAGATTGAACCCGTATACATATGTTTACTGAATTGTTTGAAATAGCACTGTTTAGAAATCTGTGTGTTAACAAAAATAAACTGAATTATTTGAAATAGAACTATTTTTTATATTTAGACTGTGTTCTTATGCTAAGCTGAGTTGTTTGGAATAGAACTGTTCATATATACAAACATTGATTTAGCATTAATGACCTACAATGGTTGATGTGCCATTAAACCAAAGTAATCCAACCCAAGCCAAACTACGCACTTTACCACCAAACTTCAAATTAATTTCTTCTTCTTCTTCTTCTTCTTCTTCTTCTTCTTCTTCTTCTTCTTCTTCTCTCTTTCTCAGATTGTCTATTTCTATCTATGTATATATGTAAATAAGTATGTCTATGTCTCTGCCTCTCTCTGTTTGATAATCTGCCCTTTGCTTGTCAGTGTGACTGTAAATAAGCATGTATGTATGCATGTAAGTCTTTCACTGTCTCTTTCATTCTATCTACCTGTCTCTCTCTCTCTTTCTACTTCAATCGATTTGTGGTTTTTACCTCACAGTTGAAAGTCTGTGCTCACGGGAGATCAACACACACTTATCTTTGATAAGGGATGCTAACCAAAAAAATTGCAAAATGATTACTCCACTGGTCTAGTCTATGTCACCATCAGCATTGAAGTACTATATACATCTCATGATAGATGGAGCTGTCATTGATTCTGATTTTATTCACTTCATTGCATCATGATCACGAATTATTTCTCCTGCAATCAGAGTTCTTGGAGATATTTAGAACTACGAAATCAAAAATTATAAGAAACCTGTAAAAAAGCAGGATTTTTATTCGATTTTTGTTATTTATGTATTACTTTTGCCAAAAGTCTTAAAAAATGTTTTTCAGGAATCCCTGGTTTGGATGTTTAACTTACTCCCTTCTAAGCTTTTTTTTTATTATCATTATTACTCTTGTGTTTCAACAAAAAATGGATGAAGATAGAATATACAAGGGCTTGATGAAAAGTTATAGACCCAAATAAAGATCAAATACCTTAGAGGCTGGAAACATACATGTTAATGCAAATATCCATAGCATCATTAAGCAAACTTAGTATTCTTTTTTATTTCTATGTCATTTTAGGATCCAATATACATGGTGTATTCAATAATTTCCAGACTTTTTTGTACAGGTTTTTTTTTCGGTACAGCAGGAATTGGAATAAACCCAACTAAAGCCTGATTGTCACAGCTGGAGAGTTTCAAAAATACAATCTGGACGTGAGGACACTTTAGAAGAACTATATGCAATAAAATTCTGTTTTAAACTTGAAAAAAAAAATGCCACAGAAACGTATGGAATGCTTCAGACTGCTTTTCGACCATCTTGCATGAATCGAGCATCAGTTTTTCAGTGGGATAAGAGTTTCAAGGAGGGCAGAGAGTCTGTGAGGGATGATGAGAGGTGTGGGAGGAGTAAGGAAGTCAATACACCAGAGTTGATTGGCCAAATGTTTAGGGTTAAGGTTACTATGTTGAGGTTTTAAGGGAGTTCAGGTAGAGATTCCTTTGGAAGAGGCCAGCACTCTTCAAATCGGATCAGAAGGATTTCCATCCTTGTCACAGACTATTTGACCAAGATGGGCATCAAGACAGTTCCTCACCGTCCCCGTAGTCCAGACATTTCTTGATATGACTTGTGCTTATTCCCTAAGCATCAAGACAGTTCCTTAGCCCCCCTATAATCCAGACATTGCTCCTTGTGACTTTTGGTTATTCCCTAAGCTCAGAGGCTGTCGTTATGAGACAATTTAGGTGATGAAAGAGGCTGTGACGAAGGTCATTGACACGCTCACACAAGAGGAATTCCATGGGGCCTTCTAGAGGTTGTTGGAACGATAGAACAAGTGCATTGCAGCGGGTGGAGCTTACTTCGAATGGGACTAGAGTTTCATGTGTGTACTATCAATAAAAGTGCCCATACGAAAAAAGTCTGGAAACTTATTTAATGATCCTCGAATAACAACGAGAGAAAATTAGTTTGGTTGACTTACTTTCAAGTAAAGCTGAAAACCCAGGAATCCACCACATCATTAAGTTACCTAATTGTTAGCCTTTAAAGTAACATTTCTCTCACTTGTAATCTCCGTTTCACTTCAGTTTCCTCTTCTTGCTAAAAGAAATGTCATCTGTAATTTTCATCTTGAAATCTGTAGAAGCAAGAAGGGTTATATTATGTAATCTACACGTTAAAAAACAATGCCAAAACTAGGAACATGAAGGAATCAGAAAGAATTTTATCCAAACATAAACGCAACAAATATTTTTTCGGAAATCGAAGCAGACACCACTTAGAAATAGGAGATAGTTTAAACAACCTAAGGCCGGTGTTCCATCCGAAGCTAACTTTTTTAAATATCAAAAAACTGGTTGGTTTGTAGGTTGGGTGGGGTTTTCAGAGTTTTAACCCTTGTTGGATATTTAATGCCAAATCCTATTCATATATATGCATATTAAGTATTAGATAGTTTGTTGGCAACATTTTAAACAAGCAAGACATCAAATATTTATACTCATTAAAATGGTCCCAAGTATTGCTATTTAACCAAAATAGTTCTATTCAAGATTACTCCTTTTTTGTACACAGATAGATAGTTTCAAGTATTGCTATGTAACACTAACAATTCAATTTAACATCATTTGTTAGCAAACAGTTAATAGTAAAACACTTCTATTTGAACCATAGATGTGACTCTAGCTAGTACTACCACCCCAGGTCAGAGTGGACTTGGAAATAAAGGCAATGAAAAGTTACTTTTTGTTCTCAAAGATCCAGGACTGTGACCTCATCATCAAGTGGTTTAGTATCCTACCCGGGCACTTGGTGGGAGGGGATCTTACCCCTCTTCAGAGGTGCAGTCGCAAATAAAATAGTCCCAACCAACTGGGCAGTAAAAAGAAACTATACTTATTTTGTGCAGCTACATAGGTTATCGTAACAGACATAGTCGCAAGTCGTGGAATCAGTGCTCTGAATTCAAACCTAAGACGAAGCTCTTTGCGTTTCACTTAAACCCTAAAAACTGGCAAATATTTGAACAACCTTGGTTAAATAAGCATTCTTAGGAAAGGAAAACTCTAATTGGTTTGGATTGTTTGGGTTTCATGGCATCTCAACCTTTCTTTGTTATTTAATGTCAAATCCACTTTTATGGAAATATACTGTTCTTTTTCAAACAATGCAGTTTGGCAAAAGCACACAGTTTAATTGTCAAAAAAGTTTCTATTTCAAGCTATTCAGTTTAGTCAGACAGTTCTAATTCAAACAATTCAGTTTAATATGCGTATAGTTTTTGTTTACACACAGTTAAATGTCAAAACATTTCTATTTCAAACAATTCAATTTCGCGTAGGTAGATTTTCAATGTTAAAAAAAGTTCCATTTAAAAAATTTCAGTCTAGCATACAAAAACAGTTCCATTTCAAACTGTTCAGTTTAGCATAAGTACGTACAATAAGTTGGTGTATTCTACAGCCCCTGGGCAAGGAAAAATCTGAATTCCAACTTACAGTAATCTGTTTAAAAATTGACCTTGTATCGTATTCTGTCTCTTATTGAAGGGGTTGAATAAGTATTATCTAAAATAAATGAAAATAAGTTGAAACATTTGATAAAGTGATGATGGCAATTTTACTATATTTGATTACAAGAAGGGAAGTGCTCGTCGCGTAATGATAATCGTCGTCGGAAATGAACCCGATTTTCCGAGTTTTAATCCTGGACGAGTTTGTTTGTTTTTCACATAGTGCTAATTCCATGTAAGCGCACAATGTCATCATTTGATCTTTTTTCCTTCGGGAGATTTTGGGCTGAGTTGGTGATTTTAATTCATTGCTTTGTGATCAAATAAACAGTAGATTAAATGTCAGTGATGTCAGCTGTGGGAACAGAGTCAACACCGCAGGCCTAAAATGTCAGTATTAAAGGCTTTACATCAAAATACTTCCTTCCTAAAAATCAATTACAATGCTCCGTAATTAATTCGGTAGCATTTTTTCTGAAGTTTTGGAGAGAAAGAAGTCTAATAGTGTCTTTTCAGAACGCTGTTAGTTTTATTTTTGTCAACAATGAATCCATCAACAAATGCACGTAATATAATGATGGATACGGATATTATATCAACGATTTACAAACAGCCAGCGTCAACAGTTAAAAATCGCAAGCCTTTTATTTAGTTTAACAATTAATGGGATTTTGAAAACCCATAAAAGTCAGAATTACCATACATAAAAGGGATTCTTAAAGGCCACTTGTTAGCCAAAATGCTTGCCCAGCTGAAATCTTTATACGAATGTAATGACTAATGTAGCCTTTTTTCCCCTGATGTATTTACGATCTATGTTAGTGTTTTATCAGATCTATAAAGATCAGAATTACTGCACTAACGGCTGTATTAGTCGATTTTTAAAGGCAACGTGTTAAACAGTGTTTAGTCTGCTGAAATTGTTACATACTCTTATGTAGCCTTTTTCCCCTATTTGTTTACAATCTATATCATTGGTCTTGGATCAGATCGAATGTGATACCAGATTTCTATTTTGTTTACATTAGTGTGGCAAAATCAAAGTATAACTTTTTGAGTAAGAAATACAATGAATTTCAATTAATAAACAAAATGATCAGCACCTGTTTCTTGGGGGGTGGGGGTAGGGTTCTTGTTTTTTTGGGGGGCTTTTGTTCTTTGGTTTTTCTAATCTAGCATTTTGAAGCAATGCACTCAAACAGTTGAATAATAGTTTGGTTGAATCTTTTAATTGGCAGGAAGTTTATTGTATTTAAATATATGTAAACCGTTGTGCACAAAGCAAAATTGTTATGTCTAGCTGATGTCAACTGAGTTTGATTGTCAGTTAGTGACCTTCAAGTTCACTAGAAGGCTTAGTTCTCCCTAGAGTATTCTAAAACCATTTGACTACGAATTTGATTGCCCAGTCGACTGGGGCTGCAAAATACACCAACTACATCTCTGCAGATGGGTAAGACTTCTCCCATGGATGTCCTGGATATGACACTATACAATCTGATGGTGAGATTCCAGTCATGCTGGAGCTTTGTGAAATATGGAGTACCTATTCATTGCCATCGTTCTCAGGTCCATTTTGACCTGGATTGGTAGCACCTGAAAGGGTCCTATCTATGAGTCAAATAGGACTAAAATGCGCACTTATGCTAAACTGAATTACTTGAAATAGAACTAGTTTTGATAATAAAACTGTGTACTTATGCTAAATTGAACTGTTTTTTGACATTGAAACAGTACTTACGCTAAACAGAATTGTTTGAAATAGAACTGTTTTTGACATTGAAACTGTACTTAACCTTAACTGAATTGTTTGATTTATAACTATTTGATAAAACTGAATAGCTTAAAACAGAAATGTTTTTGACAATGAAACTGTGTACTTATGCTAAAATGAACCGTTTGAAAAAGAACTGTTCATTTGTATAAAATAGATTTGGTATTAAATAACCTACAAAGGTTCATATGACATAAAACCCAAACAAACAAACAAAATGAATTTGAAAATACGAATTGGATTTTTACTTTGTAACCTAAATCAACTGAGATTTATGGACTAGTAAAAGTTTATAGGGGTCAAATTTCCTCTCAATATTTCAAAGGTTTAACTCCCAGCTCGCGTAGCTTGTAAGGTAAAATACGCCTGGATTTGAATAAAGAAATTTGTGTACATGAAAATATAAATTCGTGTTTGTTGTTCTCAGATCGAAGACAATGAAGAGACGAAGAAAATAAGGACAGGAAGAGAAACAAATAGTTAAAGATAAGAAGAATTAACATAAGTGTCAAAATAACACATAAAGATTCAACATAAGAATCAATATAACCCTGGAAGGATCAACATAATAATTAATATAACGCTGTAAGAATCAGCGTAAGAATCACCATATAAATAGATGAATCATCATGAAAATCGATATAATCCTGGAAGAGTCAATATAAGAATCAAAACAACGCTTAAAAATTACTGTATGGTAAATAGAAGCAGCTCTGTCTCGTTTTCAAGCTTTGTCTCACTTTAAATCTCTGTCTGACTTTAGTCTCATCGTCTCATTGTCTTGTAAAAAGGATTGATCATCTGTATTTTCATCGTAAAATTCGTAAAAGCAAGGAGTGATATTTACGTAATCTACAGGTCATTAAAAAAAACAGTATCACGACTAGGAACATGAAGGATTCAGAAATAATTTTTTCTTAAAATAAATGCAACAAATAATGTCGGTAAATCTAAGCAGACATAAACAATAAAAAAACATTTAGGAAAATGAAATGCTGGCCAAAAGCAAAGCTCTCTTGAATAATCTTCATCTTTCTCAGAGATAACTAATTTAATATGGAAGGAAAGTAGCGGGAAAACAAAAGGAAAGAAGTGCAAAAACTTTCTAAATTTATAATTGATGATATTTTATAGACTTTCGTGTGAATATATTTGTAAGAAAAATTTTGCCCTACAATCGATATAAAACTTTATCTCTAAAAACCTGGAAACTTTGATAATTAGTAACCCCCACAGTGAACATGAGGAAAATGAACGTGCAAGGTTAGGAGGCATTTAGGGTTTGAAAAGATAGCGATGTATGTCAAAATTCGAAGGACCTAGACTGAGAATAACTAAGATTTTCTAAACTCATCATCATCATCATGTCGTGCCGCCAGCACGGATATCCCTGACCCTCTCTCGTCACTTCTCCCTATCGTTCTCAGCTTCTGGCAGATCCTCAGGGCTACATCCCGTATCCTCACATAGCTGCTGTATGTAAGTTCGAACTGGTCGTCCTTCTTTTGCTCGGCCATATGAGGGGGTCCATTGCGTGTATATATTAGTAAAATAATCTTTGCCTTACTATCAATGAAAAATTTAGTATTTAAAAACCAGGGAATTTAATAATTAGCCGTCTACTAAATTTTGGTTGTGAATTTTTTTAACTATTTAGTAAAATTTGTGCACAGTTTTAAATTCATCTTAATAGGTAAAATTTTAATGAAATAAACAAAAAAGGTTATGCCGATGTTTACTAAGTAAAAACTTTTACATATTAAAAGTCACCAGTATTAGGTAGCTGTACTTATAGTCTCTTTCGCTAGAACGATTTTGAAGTAAGGGAATAAACACACCCAAAATCTGAAAGTTGGTAGAAATAAAAGAAATTCCACGAAATAAGAATATTTCATTCTGAATAAAAAAAAAATCCAACACCTCTTCTCCAGCGCAGTGATATATTGAGATTATCTCATGTGTAACTGATTAAGTTAAGATGGGATATTTGGATTTTAAACTTAAGGAAACCCAGAAATGTAATTTCTTTTTGCATACCTCCATAACCACTCAGATATCTTGTCCCGAATTGTCACTGAATAACATAAACTGAAGAAGGACACTATTTTGTGAATCAAGCAAACACAACTAAAATTGCCCTGTCGGCTCTGGTTGAGGAATACACAGACTGCTTCTCTGCAGAGGGGTAAGACCACACCATCCAACGAGTGTCCTTTTGTGACACTAAACAATCTGATAGTAAGGTTCCTGTAAAGCTGGAGCTTTGGGGAATGCAGAGTACCTTTTCATTACCATCGCTCCAATGTCCACTCTGAGCCGAAGTGGTAGCACCTGATAGGTTAAATAGAACTAATCTGCGTGCTTATGCTAAAGTAAATTACTTGAAATAAAACTATTTTTGACATTGAAACTGTACTTACGCTAAACTGAATTGTTTGAATTAGAACTGTTTCACTAAACTGAATAGCTTGAAGTAGAAATGTTTTTGATAATTTAACTGTGTACTTACATTTAAACAGCATACTTATGCCAAACTGAATTGTTAGAAATGGAACTGTTTTTGACACTGGAACTGTACTTACGCTAAACTGAATTGTTTAATATAGAACTGTTTTGACATTTAACTGTGTGAAAGAAAATCTATATTTACACTAAACTGAATTGGCTGAATTAGAACTGTTTCAATAAACTAAAATAGCTTGGAATAGAAATGTTTTTGATAATCAAAATGTGTACTCATGCTAAACTGAATTGTTTAAAATAGAACGGATAATTCGTATAAATGGATTTGGCATTGAATAACCTACAAAGGTTTATATGCCACAAAAATAGACCAACCAACCAACAACAGCTAAAACCATAGGATGCAGCATGTCGTAAGTAAAGCAAGGTGGATAAATTTAAAGTTGGGTCAGCAGTGAGCTTCATCAGATGCTGGGCCGAAGAATGTTTCATGCCAACGGTCAGGATCAAATAGTAAAGAGAGAAAATTACTGCTACTAATCTTTAAGAGTGGCGTCTACTGATACGAAAATAAAAATTACCAACGAAAGAAATCAACTACCCGATCTAGTGAATGAGAATGAAAATAACAGGATAATGGTTATGGGTGGACCATATGTGTGGAAAAACTCCTTTAATACCATCATAGTAGGTGTAGGGATGCTTATCAGTCTTTGTGCCTTAACATCACTAAATAGCACCGAGAAAATCCAACCGAGAATTATGTGTGATGTATATAATGGTATGCGCTGAACTACGGTAGTCTCTCATTACAGTCACATCTATGTCAGTCATGAAAAGATATCACCACCTTCAATAACAGGCTATCTTTCCTGGCTCAACATATTTCCCACATATTATGTTCTGATCATTGGTGGACACATGAATGCCCGAATAGACAAAGAGGAAAATAAAACATTTACTTTACACAACCTGCCTAAAAGGAAAGACTCTTCATTCATGACTAGTCTTTCTTGCCTAAAACTAAATTCTAAAAAAGAAAGAGAGAAAACTATGAACCAACACCAACCCATATAGCATTAATGCACGCTTTAATTATATGCTCAAAAACAAAAATTGGATAAATAATACTATGAACTGTAAGACGTTATCCTCTTTTGAAGGTGAATCCCCCGATCGTAGAATCGTATTGGAAATCATACGCCTGATTCTATGTACAAACTAAAAGTAGTCAAATTCACACATTTTGGCTGATCTTCTTTTGCCAATACAGTTATAAGCAATAAATATACGGTAATTTTTAGAAACAAATTTGATACTTTAATGGAGATATCTGAAATATATAATCCGAATGACGAATATGAAAACTTTGTGAAAGCCAACATAGATGAAGCAGAAGATCGCAAACCAAACAAACTGCCCAATGTACTTTTTCATGGGAGTGTCTAAAGAATACACTAGATGATTTTTTAAAAATCCTCTTTACTAAAGAAAAAAAAAAAAAAAGAAACTGACAAAATTCAACGAGCAGAAACTTAAGAAAGCCAATAGAGAACTAAACAACATATGCTAATAAGAGTAATTTGAATACATGCATGACCAAATTGACTAGATTAGAAAGTCTGTTGAAGATAGACAATCGTGAATAGCATAGCAGACAGTGAATAAAGTGCGTGGAAAGAAGAACACATCTAGAGCTAAACTAAAAGCTGCGAGCCACGAAGAAAGATTTTACAAGTGGAAAGAACTTTTCTCAAGAATCTGCTCGCAAACCCTCTTGAAATTACTGACAAACCTATAAAAATTATTAATAGCCAATTTGACATCAAACTAAGACAGGTTACGTACGAAGATCTTGAAGCAGTTCTGAAAAGAATTTTTAAAAAAGAGACCCTGCAAGCCTCCACGAAATAACTACTGAAATTTGACTTCGATTAAAACACAGTAGAGAAATGAACGAAAAGTTGCATCTTTTGCTTGCCCAAGAAAAGTGATATCGAAATCATTAAAAACTACAGAGGCATAATTCTATTGTCGCTAAGGTTTATAAAGCCTTGTTCCTCAATCTTTTCTGACCTGAAACCGAGAAAATTCTTAGGATAATAAGAACAGCTTCGAAAGAAATCGATCCAAAACCTAACAATTTCTGCACTCTCTTTCGAATCTTCGAAGGAGTACGCGTAAAGAATCTTGAGGCAAATCAATGTCCTCTATTCGGCAGATTATTAAAATCCTTTTATTCCTTGTACTAGTTTCACAACAGCTATAAATTATGTTTTTCTTTTCACTGAAGTTAGAGTAAGAGAAGTCTCTTCTGGTCTCTATGATTCTTCCATATATCAAACATATCACCAGTGGTGTGATCCAGATGGTATTGATTCTGCCTCTGACCTCAAGTTTCACTAGTTTCTTTGCCAGACCTTTATGTACGGTTCCAGGGGCTCCAACTACAAAAGGTAAGACAGTCATCTTCCTATTCTTCTGCTTTTTCGGATCCCTGAAAAGAACCCGGTATGTTTCTATCTTTCGCTTTCTTTTATTTTACTCAATGGTTCGCTGGAACGATGACAAGTTAATTTCATCTTGTTAATTAACACAAGTTCTAGTCTTCCGGAAATGCTTGAGTGATTGCACGTTCCTAGAATACCATTATCCATCTCCTTTTCTATTATAACATGGTAACTGGATTTTAAAGAATGTCGTCGTTGGTAATATAATTGTAGAATATTGTAATTTTCACAATGCGGTGATTCAGACGAGATAATCTTGGATTAGGGATCATTAATTTTCCGAAGCAAAATATTTGTCGAGAAGCTAGGCGTGACTTCAAATTGTATAGGTCCGAACTACATTTGTGATGCAGGTTTTAATGGAGATTTCAGCCGAATTCTTTCTTTTTTTTGTTTTGTGTACTGTAGTCCCGAATGATATGGTGTTACAATCAAAACATAGGAAACGATAATTTGACCGAAGCTTTAAACAATGGTAAATAGAATTGTTTCTTCTGGTGATTTGATTTGATATGTGAGCAGAGAATGATGCATATAAGCAGCCATTTTTGTCAGCATAGACAAAAGACAAAGAAGCTAAGTAGACACGAGACGGGCTTTGCAAGAGAAGAAAAGTAGACCTGCTCACTTACAAAATGCGTACATTCTCAAAATACCCAAGAATTCGCAGGTCTTCTGATTTAATTTTGCTAACACAATAGATCAGAATTCAGATTGCTGTCTTGTATTCTTTTGTGTAACTGATTGCCACCATTTATTTGACTGTGCCTTCTTTTCATTCACTTTTATTAAATCAGCAATATATAACCAAGACTGACAGTCTTATTTCGTCGGTATAGTTCAAATTATTCCATTCAGAGTCGTAACAGGAAAATATAACATGACTTACTGACTCGGGAGGAAAGGCATCTTTTTTCGTCGGTAAGAATGAAAACATTTTTGAAGAACTTAACTGGGCGATCAACGCCTGAAACTGTTACGACAGTTTTGAATTGTAACACCCACCCATTCTGACAACTCTATGGAGCCTGGAATATCGGAACGAACGGAGTTTGAACTGAATTCTGCATGTGGACAGAAAAGAAGACTAGACTGCATAGGCCTAAATAACAAGTGTGAAGTGAAATGATTGTTATACTCTTGTGTATTCTGATTTGTGCATGAACTATTTGTCAGAATGCTGCAATTTTAGTCACTCGCCCAATTTTCACGCTTCCTTGCGAGTCATGTCTACACTTGAAGTCCTTTCATTCCAGTTTGCCGTGTTGTTTTTTCATGTGACTAACTCATTCATATTATTATTTTTATTATCATTATTAATTTACTCCTTTTCGAGTTTTCACACCAGCTTTAGTAGATGCAGTTTGAGTGACTGCATGTCGCCACAATTTTCCTGGACTCTTCTCAATAGTCTAGCAGATCTTAATAATGATGTAGTTCAGATGGTCTCGATATTTCCAAGTCTTCCAGCCCTGTACCAATTCATTTGGTGACAGTGCCAATTGCACAAATTACAATTGGTATCACCGTCACTTCCATGTTTTACAGTATTTTCAATTCTCTGGCAAGGTCAAGGTACTTATCTCTTTTTTTCATTTTCTTTCAATTTGATTCCGTGGTCTGCCGGGACAGCAAAGTTCACAATTCGGCAATATCATTTTTTCTTGTTAATTATTACTAGGTCCTATCGTCTGGCCAAGATTAGGTGATCCGTTTGTATCTCAAAATCCCAGAGGAGTTTATGTGTCTTCTTAAAGAAAGAGTGTGGGCTGTGCATATACCATTTGTTAGTATGGTTAAATTTCAATGTCTTGCTCAATTCCTGGTGGATCACCTTGCACACCCAGTCGTGTCTAATCTGATACGCTTTCTATGTTAGCTTGCTGCATTCGCTTATTATATGATTGATCGTTTCGTCTCTATCGGAACATAAACTATATCTGCTGTTTCGTTGCGTGTTATCAATTCTTACTTTGATATGATTGGTCCTTATGGCGTTGGTTTTTGCTGCAATTAAATGAGAATCAGTTTTGCTCCCATTATTGTTATTATTTACTCATTGGAGTTTTTCACATCACCGTTAGCTGATTGTCTTTCACAGGAGATTGAGTGACAGCAAGTCTCCTCAGGTCTCCAGGACTCTTCTCAGTATTCTAGCCGTTTTCAATAATGCTGTTGTTTGGATGGTCTCTAACCTCCAAATCCTCCAGGCCCTTTAATAATCATTTAGTTACCGTGCCAAAAGCACCAATCACAATTGGTATAATTGTCACCTTCATATTCCATAGTTTTTTCAATTCTCTAGCAAGGTCGAGGTACTTATCTCTCTTTTCACATTCTTTCAGTTTTATTCTGTGGTCAGCTGGGACAGTAAAGTCGACAACTTTGCAGATTTTCTATATTATTATTATTATCATTATTATTATTATTATTATTATTATTATTATTACCATTATTATTATTATTATTATTTTTGAGTTTTTTACATCAGTGTTAGTTGATGGTTTTTCAGTGGAATCTACGTAAAAGCAAATATAATCAGGTTTCTGGGATTCTTCTAATAACTCTAATTGCCTTCGCAACATTTCTTGTGTTTTAGTAAGTTAATCTTTGTGACTATCAATAAATTCCATTCATGGAATTATTAATCATTCTAATAACGCCATATAAGTTGATCTTATTTTAGTCACTTCGTGATTCATTTTAATACCGAGCATGATGAATAATAAAAATAGTAAATATCGCTCATGTCATTTTTGATGGCTCTAAAATATTTTTTATGAAAGTTGGCATTCGTCGAATTACGACGGATATGACATCCAGCAAACAACTAAAAACATACCGGTAGTTTGCAATAAATTGGTTTTGAAAATAACACAGCCGATGTCAGTATCCACGAGAATTAGTTTAATATGAAGCAAACATCTACCTACAGAGAGACTATAAAAACCCGCTATATTTCATATCAGATTTTATTTTTAGTTTTTATTATAGATTATAATAGAACATAACGCTCTCTCGATAAGACAAAAAAAAACGAAGGGGTCACATTAATTAATAATTCATCCAGCCTCCATGTAGAAAAGAAGGTGATGCTAAAATGAAACAGATAAAATACATTATTCAAATTACACCAGCGAAGAGTATTTTATAGGATGAAAAACAACAACACTGAAGCATACTGGCACACACATACACACACACACACGCACACACACACACACACTCACACTCATATATATATATATATATATATATATTCCTGTGTATATGTGTGTGTGCGTGTGGCCACATGTGAAAAGGAGAAAAAATGAAGTATTTTGAAAATTAGAATGATATGTTTTGGTAAAAGGATAAAACAGTAGAATTAATATATCATCATACTGTCAGATTTAATTCTAAATAATAACACTATTTATCTATCTATCTATCACAGACATATATATATATATATATATATATATATATATATATATATATATATATATATATATATATATATATATATATATATATATATATATCTTACTTTACTGTCTTGTTTGCAGTACTTGTTTTATATACAACAGGGCATTTAAATTTAGAATTTATATAGAAAACAAGAACCTATTCGAGTCATATAATAACAACAATTTAATTACAAAAAAAAATTTAGAGGCAATTTTTTAAAAAAATCATTGTGATATTGATTTAATTATAAAACCAAAAAATCAACATTAAGACGTAGGTTTCATTTCGGCAATATGCACCATTAAATTTCGGCAATATGCACCATTACATTTCTGGGAGCATCTTACTCTTTCAGCGACGAAGTAAAACTTAATTGCAATTTAAAAAAGAAGAATTTAAGGTGAAGATAAACAATACCATAGAGAATTTGATAATAATGAAATGTTTAATTATATTTCTTTTTTATGGAGTAGAATGTCAAATTCTAAATTTACAAATATTGCATAAACGCAATAATAATCTAAAAAAAGAGAACGTATTTTAAATTGAAGCTATATCATGAAAAATAATTTTTATTCTTTAAAAAATTAATTTAGACTAGAGGCAAAAGAAGGAAAGAAAATGAATATAGAAAGTAGGGTTTTTTTTCTATTTACAGATGTGTATTTTTTCGGTTAACAGAGGCGTATTTGCCTTTGTGGTTAAGAAAGGAATTTTTTTTTCTTTTTGCTTAATATATGCGTATTTTCTTTTTATTTTGTTTAACAGAGGCGTATTTTTTTTCTTTTTGGTTAACAGAGGCATATGTTTTTTTAGTTTTGTTTAACCGAGGCGTATTTTTTTTTTGTTTTTAATTAACAGACGCGTATTTTTTAAATTTTTTTTTATCAACAGAGAGGTATTTTTTCCTTTTGGTTTTTTTCCGGTTAAGAGCAGCGCAATTTCACGGAAATTTCTTTTAAGAATTTGAAAATTCAAATATCTGGCAACAATGAATACTATTTAATATGGGATTCTGTAGAGGGTGAAAGTACCCTTTCGTGATTTTACTCCCAGTTCCACAATGATTTGGAGCGGTAGTACCTGTTAGGAACTCATTCATGAATCAAAATAAATCTGCAAAAAGTTTAGTCCTTCGTAGGAATCTATTGAAAGGATCACTCCTTCTGAATTATCAGTATCAAATAGGAATACTTTATAGCATAAAAGTGTGTGTAAACAAAATTATTATTTCCATGTAGAAGGCGGAGTGACTAACGAACTGGACTTTGACATTGTAGTCAGCGAGTTTGACCTCCAATCTCTTGATCACGTTCACATTCGGAGTCGTGCCCTTAGAAAAGTTATGAACCCAGTCATCCTCCCAGGGACCTGTTAAAAGGCACCATTAATATTCTTCAACAAGGATGGAATTGGCATTAAATAATCAACGAAGGTTAATAAGCCATTAAACAAAGAAACCAGCTAAATAAATATACATGAATTGTTACTTGAAATATTTGTTTATAAATCAAGATTTTTTTACTTAAAATTATTATTGGTTACGAATGAATACTTAATTATTTTAGAATACATAATTCCTTAAAAAGCCCAACAAGAGTCAACATGCCATAAAACCAACCAGCCAACCAAAGCATCAACATTCCTAACAAAGAAATAATCTGTGTCATTATCAGTCTTCCTTGGATCAGAAACTCTACATCCTGTAAAGATCTGAATGAAAAGTAATTTGATGGGCTTCAGTTTCCTGAATATTGAAAATGAGTGAAAGCTTCCCTAACAGGATATAACAATGTTTGCCTGATCACCACAATAACATGCCCTGTAGCGTAGTCCTAATATATATTTGAAGATTATTCTTATCCATTGTTTCGCTCGGTTGGTTTAATTGGAAAAAATCAATTTGATTCAATATTTTCGCTTCTTCGGAAGACATTCAGAGAAGAAAATTTTCCTCTACCCACAACGTAAGAAGTGTGTCATTGTGAGGTTTCGAAGAAGAAAGTTGGTGAAGACAAAAGCAATATCAAGAGATGATGTCAGATTTTTCAAATCAATGAAAAGAGACAAAGTCAGACGCGTAGGCACAAAATACCACTCTAATTATTGGTGAGACAAGGTCTGTACGGACTGGTCTCGAAAGATGAGACATGAAGTAGTATTATCGATTCAATAAAGGAATTACTTAAATGTTTCCCGGACCTAATATAGAGGAGTTTATTTCACTAACCTCAAAATTTAAGTTGTTCAAGTAGCTCTGCTAGCTACTGACTGACCCAAAACCGGTTCACTTGTGGTAGGAGGTGGAAACAAAACAGTCAAGCATCAGGTTCATTAGTGGGAGGCGACAGTCATGACAGAAATTAGGTTCACTGGCGGTGGGAGGCAGTCACGACACATTGAGACATTTGCTTCACTGGTGGTGAGAAGTAGTCAAAAACACCTAGGCATCAAATTTCCTTGTGGTGGATGGCAGTCATGACACAGTTGGGTATAAGGTTTACAGATGGTAGCTGATAATCATAACACAGACAGGCATAAAATTAAGTGGTGTATCGAAGCATTCAAGACATAGCTAGGTTTCAGTTTAACTGGTAGTTGTTGGCATTCGAGTCATATTCCCAAGGAGTGGGAGGCAGTCATGGCACAGTCGGCATTGGATCAGTTGTACAGATCCATACAAGACACAGCGGAGCATCGGTTAAACTGATGGTGGGACGCAGTCGTAACTCAACTGGCATCAGTTTCCCTGGTGGTCAGAAGCAGTCATGACACAGCCAGGGGTAAGGTTAACTGGTGATGGGAAGCATCCATGATACACCTGAGTATCAGGTTAACTAGTGGTTGGAGTCATTCATGACACAGTCGAGCATCATGTTCACAGGAAATGGTAGTCACAACATATTCGGGAATAGGGTTCACTGGTGTGGTGGGAGGCGTCCATGAAACAGTCGACCATCAAGTTTACTGGTGGTGAAAGTCATCCATAACACGGCCAAGCATCTTATTCACTGATGGTGGAAGGCAGTCAGGGCATAGTAAGCCATCAGGTTCACTGGTGGTGAGAGACATCCATGACATGGTCGAGCATCATATTCACTGATGGTTGGAAGAAGTCACGACAATGTCGGGCATCAGGTTCACAGGTGGTGACAGGCATCCATGACACGGTCCAGCATCATGTTCCCTGATGTCGGGAGGCAGTCAGGACTCAGTCAAGCATCATATTCACAGATGGTGGGAGGCAGTCACGACGCAGTCGGGCATCAGGTTCATCGGTAGTGACAGGCATCCATGACGCGGTCCAGCATCATGTTCACAGATGGTGGGAAAATTCACTACCCAGTCGAGCATCATATTCACTGATGATGGGACGCAGTCACGATACAGTCGGGCATCAGGTTCACTGGTTGTGAGAGGTATACATAACACGGTCCAGCATCATGTTCAATGATAGTGGGAAGTAGTCAGGACACTGTCCGGCATCAGGTTCACTAGTGGGAAGAGGCATCCATGACACAGCCAAGCATCATGTTCACTGAAGGTGGAAGGTAGTCACAACACAGTCGGGTATTAGGTTTTCTGGTGGTAAGAGGTATCCATCACACGTTCCAGCATCTTGTTCAAAGATAGTGGGAGGAATTCACTACAAAGTCGAGCTTCATGTTTCCTGATGGTGGGAGGCTGTCACGACACAGTTGGACATCAGGTGAACTGGTCGTGACAGGCATCCAAAACACGGTACAGCATCATGTTTACTGATGGTGCAAAGCAGTCAGGACACCGTCCGGCATCAAGTTCACTGGTGATGGGAGCCATCCATGACACAGTCGAGCATCATGTTCACTGATGGTGGTGAGAGGATTCAATGATACATCTTGGCATCAGGTTCACTGATGGTGAAAGGCAGTTGCGACACAGTCAAGTATGACGTTCACTGATGGTGGGAGGCAATTACGATACAATCGAGCAACAGGTTTACTGGTGGTGAGAGGCATCCATCACATGGTCCAGCATCATGTTCTCGGATGGTGGGAGGCAGTCACTACACAGTCGGGCATCAGGTTCACTGGTTGTGAGAGGCATCCATGACTCGGTCGAGCAACATGTTTACTGATGGTGAGAGGCAGTCACTATACAATCGGACAGCATGTTCACTGGTGGTTGGAGGCATCCCTGACACGGTCCAGCATCATGTTTACTGAAGACGGGTGGCAGTTACGACACAGTCGAGCATCAGGTTCACTGGTGCTTAGAGGCATTTATCACACAGTCCAGAATCATGTTCACTAATGGTCGGAGCCAGTCACGACACTTTTGGACGTGAGGCTTACTGGGGTTGGAGGCATTCATAACATTGTCCAGCATCATGTTCACTGATGGTGGGAGGCAGTCACGACACAATCGGACATCAGGTTCACCGGTGGGGAGAATTCCCTACACAGTCGAGCATCATGTTCACTGAAGTTTGGAGCTAGTCATGACACACTCGAGCATCATGTTCACTGATGGTAGGAGGCAGTCACGACACTTTCGGGCATCAGGTTCACTGTGATGTGAGGTATCCAAGACAGTTGAGCGTCATGTTTACCGATGGTGGGAAAAAGTCACAACAAATTTGAGCATCATGTTCACTGACGGTGAGAGGTATCCATGGCACGGTCGAGTATCATATTTACTGATGGTTGGAAGCAGTCGGGCATCAGGTTCACTTGTTGTAAGAGGCATCAATCACACAGCTTGGCATCAGGTTGCCTCGTTGTTGGTGTTGGCCATAACATTTTAACTGAGCGTCAACTTCTTTGATAAAAAGACAGTTTTTGTACAGTTAATATTCATTTTTTCTCTTACTCCTATATTTCTTTTTATTTTCAATTTATTCATAAGTCAAACACTTGTCATTAGCTGTCAGAGGTTTTGACTAAATGTAATTGTATGTAATGGATGCACATAAAAGCGAAGAGTATAGCCAAACCAGTGGAAATAATATATCAGCGCTTTATATCAATGTTTTGTGTACGTTGCTATCTTTTGCATTGTATAAGTTTCATTATTCCATTGTATTAAGTTTCATTATTGCATTTGAACATGCTTCCTTCTCGTGGAATAACGTTCAAGAATATTTTTTCCGTAAAACTTATTTCTTTTGTGACACTTTATCACTCACGTCATCTTCATAAACTACTCTTATTTTTGAGTTTGTGTAGCTTTTTTTTAAATAAAAAAGAAAAAAAAATGTCGAAAATGTTGCCTAATCTTTCCCTTGCAAGTAAGATTTAAATCCTAGTTCATTTTGACAATCTTTTAAAAATACTCTCTGATATAGCTTGTGTCATATTCCAATCAATGTCGACATTTTAGAATAAAATTAACTAAAAATTAAATATCCCAAATGTTAACTACAAACACTATATAAGCTATCACAATCTAAGAAGTAGTATATAGTCTTTAGCGTTATATCTACAGAATATGAATATTTACTGTAAGTTGTAGTCGTGTCAGTACTACTGTAAGTATGCACTATCTTTAATGAAATGCCCGAAGGAAAGCCCTAACTGGAACTACACGATAGTGCTAATTTTTGCTTTGAACTAATAATGGAAATAACACCATATAAAACAGTAGATATATAGCCACTTATCTCCCAACTCTTCAAAACCAAATGAGGCAATCAAGACATGGTGAGCACTGCAGGAAAGTCAGGATTAACTGATTGCAATGTTCTTCCATGGACTCCTACACATGGACATACCCGTTTTGGTCAACTAGCAAAAACTTACATTTATCAGCTCTGAGCGGACACCGCATGCCGTCAATTGAAATTAGCCAGAGCGATGACTGATAGGAACGGATGGTGAGAAAGAGAAAGCGCCAAGGAAATGCATGTTGTCGACTCACATTGATGATGTGGATGATCATTAATGTCATCTTCTTAAACTACAAATCTTTTTTCCTTCCTTCTCGTGTTGTCTTTCTTTTTTCCTGAAATAAACAGAAAACTTTGTCAGAAACGCTTCCAAATTTTTCCCTCGTCAATGTAAGATTCAATAAAAAAAATATACGTCAATTCTGATAATTCTTTTTCTTGTTTGGTGAGGGTTTTCAGTTTGATACGGCAGCTGTCATAATACAATCAAAGACGACCTTTAAGAATGACGTTAAATCAAACTAAATGTTTTTAATTCTTGCATCAAACACAATATTAAGCGTCCCAATACATAAAGTTATAAAGTGTCCTAAGTGATATATCTGTAAAATATAAATGCTTACTTTTAAAAGGTGACGTGCGTTGTAATAGTAATGGTTTTAAAAAATGTTTGCTAACCGTTACCCAAAAGCAAGATATCTGTATATAGATGAATGGGTAAATATCGAATAAAATAAAAGGAAGAGAGAGAGAGAGAGAGAGAGAGAGAGAGAGAGACGAAGTAGGATTTCTCAATTTTTTTCTGATTATTTTCATCTCTTGATTCTCCTTGCCTAGTTGGCTGGGGCTTTAGAATACACCTACTGCCCCTCTGCAGAGGGGTAAAAAACCCTTCAATCAGTGTCCTACATATGACACTAAACAATCTGATGTTGAGTTTCCAGTTATAATAGAGCTTTGGGGAATGCGGAGCACTCCTCATTGCTATTGTTCCCAGGTCCACTCTGGCCCGGAGTGGTAGCACCTGATAGGGCCCTATCTATGGGTTAAATAGAACTAACGGCATACTTCAAATATAAATTGTTCTGAAAATTAAACCGTACTTACATTTAAACTGTGTGCTTATGTTAAACTGAATTATTTGAAATGGAACTGTTTTTTGAGATTGATACTGTACCTACACTAAACTGATTTTTTTTAATATAAAATTGTTTTGACATTTAACTGTGTGAAAACAAAATCTTTTCTAATACTAAACTGAATTAGCTGAATTAGAACTGTCAGACTAAACTGAATAGCTTGAAATACATGTTTTTCACAAACTGTACTTACATTTAAAGTGCGTACTGATTCTAAACTGAATTGTATAAAATAGAACTATTTTCATAAAAATGGATTTGGCGTTAAATAACCTACATAGGTTGATATGCCATTAAATCCAACCAACCAACTTCTTGATTCTGCACTACCATCCGAATTAACGCCTTACCTTCAACTGCTTCCTCCTAGATGACTTTTTCAAGCCAGGAGGAAACGTTAATGCAGAAATGACAGCGAAAAATAATGATGAATACAGAAGTTACTTGGTTCGGTTCTTCGGGAAGAGTTTTGTGTACGGCCATGTGTCTTTTCATCCCAGACAAAGACCTGCAGAATTTATTGCAAATGACTGAAGTGGTATCAGCTTGCCTAAAAGATGGGGGCCTTGTTCATACCTCGCATGTAACGTCATGTGATTGACATTTCCAGCGTAAGAGATATACACGACCACAAAGATCACACCCGTAAGCAGATTCCTAAACCTTAGAGTCTGACATCCTTCCCTTCTTCAGTCTTTACTTCAATATTTTATTAATATTTCAGCTCTCTTCAAAGAAGAGTTTTAAATGTCCTTATTTACTCAGTTCTTCTCAATTCTAACTTTCTTCAACTCAACTCATTACCCAGGCGGCTGGGGCTGTAGAATACACCGACTGCTTCTCTGCAGAGGGGTAAGACCCCCCAACGAGTGTCCTGGATATGACACTAAACAATCTGATGGTGAGGTTCCTGTAGTGCTGGAGCTTTGGGTTAAATAGAATTAACAGCATACTTATGCTAAAATGAATTGTTTGAGTAAAACTGAATAGTTTGAAATACAAATGACATTTACAATTAAACCGTACTTACATTTAAACAGCGTGCTTATGCTTAACTGAATTATTTGAAATAGAACTGTTTTTCGACATTAAAACTGTATTTACACTTTACCAAATTGTTACATACAACTGCTTGAATAGTTAGAAATAGAAATGCTTTTGATCATTAAACTGTGTACTTAAGCTAAACTGAATTGTTTTAAATAGAGCAGATTATTTACATAAAAATGGATTTGGCGTTAAATAACTTACAAAGGTTGATATGCCATAAAACCCAACAAACCGAACCAAATCAACTCAACTCAGTGATTTAAGATTTTTTTTTTTTTTTACTTTTTTCTTTGCTGGTTTGCATTAAATGGTTTGTTATGTTGCAGTTATTCGTTGAACAGAAATTTGGAGAGTTTTTGGTCTTCAATACAAAAAAATGTGCCTCGTCCAGCTCGTTTGACTTGATAGGATTTGAAACTTTATGATTACATATAAACCCATGCTCAAAAGGTTAGTATCCGATGTCTAGTTTTGCTAATTCACATTCAGTATTTGTCTCAGACATTTTTATCAATACATACATATATACATACATAGAGTGTTCAAGTGGTAAATAATCGTTATTTTAAACTAGTAACTTCGTGCAATTGTCTTGTTTTTTGTGGTAGTTTTTTTCAGGTTTTGTCTCTTGCGTAACAAGCTAGAGTCGGTTGGACATTCTGTGTGAGGATATCAGCTCTAATGTGCCATTCATTCACCTAGAGTGTTGAAAACGGCATGCTGTATCGCATAGTATTCGCGTCAGAAGATTCCATATGAATACTTCTGAGTATGTGGGCCTCAGGATAGATCAGTATTCATATTGAAAAAAAAACAAACACATTAAGCTGTTTGGTGTAGTCCGTAGTGATGGTGACGTTTGTCTCTATTCCTCTCCCCACATGGCTTTACACTCAACATGGAAGTCTTCATCAAGTGCCAGGAGGCTGTAGAGCTACTCTAGACCGAGAAGCTGATGGAATATCTTCCATCTGTCAGCAGGACTCTGTGCTATGTAACACAAGTAGAACCCAATTTTGGATGTTAGAACATTTCTACGACAACATCACCTCGAACAGCTTTTGTCTCCTTATTGGTCTAGCCCAATTGTCTGGGGCTACAGAATACACCGACTACATCCCTGCAAAGGAGTAAGGCTCCCCAAACGAGTGATCTGGGTATGACACTAAACAATCTGATGGAGAGGCTCCAGTAACTCTACAGTTCTTGGGATTGTGGAATACCCCTTTATTGCCATCAGTCCCAGGTCCACTCTGGCTGGAAGTGGTAGCACCTAAGAGGGACCTATTTATCGGTCAAATAGAAGTATTTGAAATTCAAACCGTACTAATGTTAAACTGAATTTTTCGAACCAGAACTTTTTATGTATAAAAATGGAATTGACACAAAATAACGATATGCCATAGAACAAAGCCCAACAAACCAATTAATTTTATTTGTCAGATTGCATCCCTCGTTGTTATCTTTTCAGAAGCGACCGAACGAGAAGCCAGTAAAACTCTTGGCAACATCAAAGATGAACTGAAGGCAAGGTTAACGACTCTATTTACGAATTTAAACGAGGAGACCGTCCAAAAGACTTCTTGGAGATTCCAAAGTCGTCTAGAGTCTCTGGTCCAAACCAATGGCAATTTCTTGAAATACATATAATCTGTAATTAGTTCGTTTGTTGGGTGTTTGATTTTATGACATATAAACCCTTGTACGTTATTTAATGCCAAAAACATTTTTATACATATCTGTTAAATATATATAATTTATAAAAGAACAATTTGTAGGTTATATCTTAAACAAGCAAGAGCTCATTTGTTGGTACTCACTTAAATGGTTTCAAGTATTTCTCTGCAATACTAACAATTCAATGAGTTATCTGTTATTATTTTGCTCACAGATTGTTAGACAGTTTTATTTGATGAGTCAGTAACATATACTACCAGAGTGGACTTTGTAGTAATGGCCCTGAAGGAGTACTCTACATTACCCAAAGCTCGAGGACTGGAGCCTAACTATCAGAGAGTTTAATGTCATATTCAGGACAAGCAGTCAGTGTATTCTAAAGCCCCAGCTGACTTGGCTTAATCTTAAGAATTGCGAAATATTTTTTAATGTTATTTCGGTGAATATATTTAATAAAGTAAGATGTCAGTGTTATTTGTATTTTTGCACAATTTAGATAAGTTTACCCATCGCACCCCGTACTTACATTTATACTTATATATATATATATATATATATATATATATATATATATATATATATATATATATGTGTGTGTGTGTGTGTGTGTGTGTGTGTGTGTGTGAATTAAGACACGTCTCGCAATATTTTCTTTGAAATTTAAGGCAAAAGTTATTTTTGCTGTCGTGGTTGAGTCACGAGAAAAATGAAAAACTACAAAAACACTATCAATTACAATTTAATGTTAAACCTCTTGATCTCTCTCCACATAAAACTGTCTTGGTTTAGTTTATTTCGTATCTTTGGGGAAATATGAGAACTCCTTATATTTACTCTTTTTATCTTTATTCGTGTTTGTTTTTTGTTTGTTTTATACACTTTTCGAATTTTTTTCTTATTTAATAGACCACGGCCAAATCGTAAAATGCTTAACATCTCTAACAAAAAAAATGTAAAATACCAAAAACTTCTTTATTAAGAGTGGGATTTAAAGACTTCTTGAAGCTTTTCACTGATTTTCTTCTTAAACGAAAACAATCAGAAACTCTCAGTTTTTAATCTTTCAAAACAAAAGTTTATCGGTATTAACCAAATCTATTTTGGCACAGGATCATAAAATTGGTGCACTCTGTAAACGTCCAACTCATTACTCGGCAAAACTTATTTAGTAAAATTGCATTTAGAATTGTTATGTTTCGGTTTCTTGGCATATCCACCTTCGTCGGTTATTAAATGCCAAAGCCATCCATTTAGAAAAAGCCACAATGATAATATGTGACCCATCATTGAGTTCATATCTTTCCCAAGACTATTTCTCCGGAAGTGATCGTAATAGACCGACTAGAATTCTTACTCGCTTAATTTGAGATCGTAGTCCAACACTTTAGCTATTATTCTACAGGGAATGACAGAGAAATCCGCTGAATTTTCACAAAATCAAGTTGAGCACGGGAAAGTGAGAGAAAAGCTAGCCTTAAAAATCAGCGTAAAATCTATGTAAAACTGCTCTATGCGGACACTGGATGCTGACTGAGGGACGTATCGAGAGCAATGGCTTATAGGAACGGATGGGTGAGTGTGTGTGAGAGAGACAGACAGACAGACAGAGATAGAGAGACAGAGAAATAGATAATCAATCGACTCCGTGTTATCAGAACGACTTGATTATTTTGGCCTAGAGGGTAGAGTGTTCGCCAATGGTACGAGAGACCTGGGTTCAATCCCAGGTCGTGTCACACCAAAGACTTTAAAAATGGTAGTTGATACCTCCTTGCTTAACACTCAGCAATATAAGGTACGTATCAAGGGTAAAGTGGGGCAGTCCAGGGAAATGAGTATCGCCCTCCCCTACTCCTCGGTGTAGTAGCTAGTGAAAAGGGAGCCTTCTAGTCGTTCTCGACTACACTCGGCAACTTAACAACTACAGTTTATATATTTTATTTCGAGATGCCATAGCTAGATTGATAAGAAAAGAAAGTCAGAGTTTTTTTTTCTTTTAAAATCCAATCTAACTCTAAATTACTCATTAATAGATTCTAAAAAATCCTTCTTGATCAGACCTATAAACATAATCATGATGTCTCGAGTAAGCTCGCCAGTGATAAGCTGGCTTCATCTCTTGTTCGATCGGGGAGAGGTCCAACTTCAAATAAGTTATGCCAATGACCCCGAGCAGTATCCAAAATATCAAGCCTCTTCATCCTCTACTTCCTTGAATTTCAACTTGTGAGGCTCCTAAATAAAACGTTTTGTGTTGATGTTGGATTTACTAAGCGTTGCTTACATATGGCACAGAGGTTTTAAGCTGGTTACAGAAACTGTTGTTGCTTAAAATGTCTCATCAAAGAATTGAACTTGCACATCACCGATTAACTTAGTGAACTCGCGGAAATCGATGCTTTCATTGTGACTTGACCGTAGGTTTTATACACAAATCGCAGCATATGAGTGACACAAGTATGACGCAACCAGTGCGAATAGTGTTCATTAAGAATGGTCAGCTAATCCAGCTTGCAAACGATAACACAACGTAATGAGGTCGCTTTGTATAGATGATAATGCTTGTTCTTGCTCGGCATTTCATTTTATACAAAAGTTGATCGTTCTGCATCAGCCAAAGAAATATCCAGAATTCTGACCCTTCAATTTCACGTATTTTTCAGCTTACATCAAACTTAGGAGTTATCTTTCCTTTATGTATATATATATATATATATATATATATATATATATATAACTACCGAGGCATAACACTAACATCCATAACCGCCAAAATCTACAATGCCCTACTACGAAACCGCATAGAACCCAAAATCGACAACATACTTAGGAAAAATCAAAACAGCTTCCGAAGAAATAGATCCACAACCTCACAAATATTAACCATCCGTAGAATCCTTGAAGGTGTACGGGCAAAAAACCTACAAGCGACATTAATATTTGTCGACTTTACCAAGGCCTTCGATTCCATTCACAGAGGAAAGATGGAACAAATCCTACTAGCATACCTAAAGAAACCGTAGCAGCAATACTGGCAAATACACCCAACCAAGCCGAAACACTACTGCATAGTTTGGAACGAGCAGCCGCAGGCATAGGCCTCTATGTCAATGCACACAAAATGGAATATATGTGCTATAATCAAACGGGGGACATCTCCACTCTAGAAGGAACCCCTCTTAAACTAGTAGACAAATTCACTTACCTAGGAGGCAGCGTCGCATCAAGCGAAAAGGACATCGACACGAGGTTAACGAAAGCATGGACAGCTATCAATAGGCTATCGATTATATGGAAATCAGACCTAACCGATAAAATGAAATGCAGTTTCTTCCAGGCAGCGGTCGCATCGATACTACTATATGGATGCACTACATGGGCTCTAACAAAACGACTGGAGAAGAAGCTAGACGATAATTACACAAGAATGCTGCGAGCAATCTTGAACAAGTCCTGGCGGCAACACCCCACAAGACACCATCTGTACGGCCACCTGCCTCCTATCACGAAAAGTATTCAATTTAGACGAACCAGACATGCAGGACACTGCTGGAGAAGCAGGGACTAACTCATAAGTGATGTACTCTTGTGGACCCCCACACATGGTCGTGCAAAAGCAGGACGACCAGCACGAACATACATTCATCAACTATGTGACGATACGGGATGTTGTCCAGAAGACCTGCCTGAGGCGATGAACGATAGGGAAAAGTGGCGAGAGAGGGTCAGGGATATCCGTGCTACCAGCACGACATGCTGATGATATAATATATATATATATATATATATATATATATATATATATATATATATATATATAGCTGTGAAAAGGAATGTTTTTTTTAATTTTTCTTAGACTCACTATTTAGCATAAAGCATTTACTTAGGAATTATAAGTTTTTTTGCTTTTTTTTAAGTACTCTGAAATAATATACTACACACCCAATGGGCAAGAATGGTTTAGCCCCCAAAAAAAACCTTCCATTTCTACGAAGGATGGAAAAAAGGTGTGTTCTTCATTCAGAATCTGTGCTGAGGTTAAACTTCATTTCTATATTCCACCAGAAGACACTCTTATCAAGGCGACCAGGCCCCTGGAAATACTAAGTATTGACTGCAAGGGGCCCGTAACTTATGTTACACACAATACACATTTACTTGTAGTAATTGACGAATATTCGCGGTTTCCATTTGTCCAAACATGCAAACTACCACGATAATAAAGGCCTTAGATAAGTTGTTCCGTTTGACTGGGATGCCCTGCTACATACACACAGACAGAGGTGCATCCTTCATGTCTAAAGAACTGAGAGACTACATCATTCAAAAAAAAGTTCGTGACAAGTAAAACTACACCCTATCGTCCAACCGGCAATGCTCAAGTTGGAAGATGATTCAGTCATTCGAGTGTGTCTGATTTTTTTTTTTTTTTTTGCTCCTGCAGCTTATTTATACTGAGGCGTTGAGACAATAGTGTAGAGTTTTGGGTGAAAAAAAAACAGTCAATAAAAACAGGTAGTACGTTTAAGGCAAAGACACGAGTATGAACAAACGTGTTTATCTTCTCTTCTCTTCTATTGTGTTCAGTGTAAATATATCACGGATATACTGATGCTTATATCGTTCGTTATAAAGTAAAGGAGAGTAAATATCTTTCTTAGCATTAAACATAACAATATATGTATAAAGGAATTAAAATAGGATTATCCGTTAAATAATAATTTAACAACAGATAAATACGGTCACAAAGTGATGTTGATAACTTATTCTGGTGAGCAGAAATGTTTATTTTTCATCGCCTTGATATTGCTATGAAGCGTAAAATTTTTCATCCTTATTATTTTGTATTTTAAAAATGCCAGTTTTTTATTGAAATTATAGAAAGCAAATTCCAATGAGATTTTTTAGGCTGACTAAATTTATTGCTTAGACAACTGCGCGAGAACTTCGAACAAAGATAGCTTATGTTGTATTTTCAGATCTTAACCAAAGTTTTAAGAAACCAAAATTAGACAGAGATAAGGATAAGTTAATGGGAAAATAAAAAAGTTTAGAGACGTGGCCAACGAATAAATCCAACTTATCTTATAACTATATATTCAACCTATTTCTTAACCGTTCTCAAATCAAAAGGTATGAACGGGTATTTTTTAATTGATTTGTAGTCCTTTCCTTACGTGGAAACGATTTCGATAATTCGGATTTATTTTATCTATTCGTCCCCTTCTGCTTATTAATAGACTGAATGACCCTTTCAAAAATCCCTATCTCTTGTGTATCTGTATCACATACTAAGCGCGAGAAATTTTGTGGTTGACCCTTTGCTGTCAGTCGCTCAGAGGGTAACCAGGATTGGAAGGTTATCACTACATTACGCAAAAATTATTTTTATCTTGTAAACAACCATTCTAATTAAATTTATCAAACACAATAATGTCGACTTTCTAAGAAGTGAATTTGAATCTTATAAAAGCATAAAAGATGTTTAAGTCAACCACAGTGTTTTACGTAAATCTATGTCTTCAGACGTCGACCTATATATGTCTATATACGATAGTTGAATAAAAACATTGTTTCGTATTACTTTAGCTCTTGGGATATATGTGTGCTCATCGAATTAATTTTTATCACTTTTTAAAATCTTTCAGAGTTACCATCTACTATCTTATAGCTCTGGACTCATCTTGGGTTTTAAATTATATTTTATAGATTTGATTTATGGAACAATATAAAAGCTATATCAAATTTTGATATGTTTTTATCTTTATATATATATATATATATAAGACTATGCTAATAGAGACCAATATTTGAGCCTCAAGGGATATCGAATTATTTTTTTTAGTTTTGGGGGGGGGGTCTTCTTTTTTTTTTGTATTTAATAGAAGTCTGTACGGTTGAAGAGTCCCGGCTATAAAATTTGCACTGGACGTGATGTGATTGGTCTAAATTAAAACTCCAATTATTTTTTCTGAAGTTTGGCAAAGTTGCAAACTTTGTTGGCACGTGAAGTAAAATGTGGAAGTCTTGAGAAATTATATTTGGACACTTACCAAATTTGAAAATTATAACAAAAAATTGTCACTTCGGTTGTCAGATATGGCAGGAAAGTGATGACAGAACTCTATCAAGGTTGACTACAGTGGTAAAATTTTTTTATTGTTTTTGTTTAGACATTTCAGATCGAAATAGGAAAGTTATAACCGTAAGCTCTCCTTAAAAGTTTCATCAGGCGTTGTGACATACAAGGGATTAGGCGCGTTTTTGTCAAAGCAACACGATACTGGATGATATAGGAACATTACCCTACAGCATGGATGTTAGTTTGAAGTGAATAAATGAGTTAAGCCCAGAAAAGAATGACACTGATTTCTTTTTCAGTTTGATTAATTCTCAGTTGTTCATGGATGACATTGGACACGTGAAAACATGAAGTTTCTGTTTACTATGATACGTTGATGTGTCTCGACAAAAGTTGCGGGAGAAAAAAAATGAGATGAAAAGATGAGGATGATTTCCCATCGGAAAAAGAGAAAGTTGATCAAATGAAAATAGAAAATTTACGAGTCCCTTTATTATTAGAGTTTCAACCACCTTCTCATCCGATCTTAAAAACACAGAGACAGAAAGTGGTATTGTTGAGTAGTTACTATCCTGCGACCATTTCTCGCACTTACGGCGAAAGTTATCGTGGTTAACATTCTGTTGTCGTGTAACACTATATAGGTGGCCCGCCAAGCAGACGATTCCTTTGTCTGTTTTGGCGCGAAACCAGACAAAGGGGTTTTGGACTTGAAATCTCGGCGTGGCCGGAAGAGGTAACGGGACGCGAGAAGAGAGTTGGTTGGACAAAGGAGCTGGCAGGCAGTTGGCGTGGAACCACGGACAGATGCAGTCGACTCCGGAGACAGTAGCAGAGAAGATAAGGTCCAGCGAAGAAGATCGAGTCAAGAGATGTCGGCATTCCAGTTGTTTTTTAAAATTTTCGCTAGTAACCTACGCTAGCGTTAGTCTGCACATGCATGTAGTGTTGCATACTCTCCTTCTGCTCTGAGTTAACCCCAAGCATTGTTCGTGTTCGTTAGTTAGTTTTATTTTCTCCTGTCCCCCCGATCGTATTCTTGTAGTGGCAAGAAATGTGCGTTACCCACCCCGCCGAACCACTAGTTGATCACCGGCCGGCCAAGAAGTGAATGGTTAGAAGAAAGTTAACGCGTATGGGGGCATGAGGGGGGTAACGTTACAGTCGGTCAGAGATCCGGTCACCAGATTTACTGGTGTTAAGTGACAGCCAATACACGGTCAGGCACCAGGTTTAAAAGTGGTTAGTGGCACCCACATTAAATACATTCAAAACTAATATTCTTCTGAATAAGCTTGAAGTATTTCATGTATCTTTCGTTAAATGTGCCACAAAAAAGGTATAAAAATTGACTCACTCCACTGTTTACAAACGTATTTGTTAGTTGCAGTATTTAATAGCTTGCGAGTTTTCACACAAGCACTACTTTGTGGGCTTCCACAGGAGTCTGAGTGACAGCAGGTTCCTTAGGTCTCCAGAAATCTCAGAATTCGCGCTGATCTCAATAAGGCTGTGATCTGAACGGCTTCGATTCTCCCATTAATTTCCAGGCTCCTAGGGGGACTATCGCTTACTTATAACAACTGGTATATACTTGACACCTACGTTTCACTTTTTTTTTCAGTTATCTTGAGTGTTCCAAGTATGTGTCTACCTTTTCGCTTTCTTTCATTTTCACTTTGTGAGTCGCCTTAACGGTAAAATTCACACGACGGCAATTTTTTTTAATCACTCAACACAAGATCTAGTCGTCTGGTCGGGATTAAGTGAACTGACTATCTCAAAATCCAGAAAATCAATGTGTCTCATTATTTAGGACTGGTTCCTGTTTGTTTATATACTATTTGGTAATATAATCGAATTTCAATCTCTGACACAATACCCACTGCATCAACTTTTCCACAAAATGGTTTTCACTCATTTTGCGCAAATTTACTGATGTGCTTATTATGTGATTTATCGTTTGATCTTTTTCTTCACATGTTATCCAATTGCTATACTATTGTGTATAATAAACCTACGCTTTAATGTAGAGTTGTTTTATGTTGTTATTAAAAGAGATTCGGTTTCACTCCTGAAGTTTCCCTATTGTAACCATATTGACGTCTTCTCGTATGAGATTTCTCCATTTTTTCGTTTGAACTCTCCATACATTTATTTTTCTACCTATTTCTGTTCCCTAGTTTTTCTTGTTTGTCTGACTGGACTTAATTCGCCAGTTTTGAAACTGGGCGCTGGGTTATGTCGACCTAGAGTCCTTGTAATGATGGGTCTATGCGATCCTTAATGCTGGCTAAATTTCTTCCTTTTTCTTTTCTTTGTATATATAGTCTGTTTATATTATATCTCGGATGTAAAAACTTGGGAATATTCATCAATTTCCTTGTTCTTTGGTTCATTTTTCAGAGTTCCTCAATTGTCCATTTTAATAGTGCTCCAAAGTCTCTTACAAGAAGAACTACTCAGGTATTTTTCCTTTCGATCAGGTTTCTACAGAAGAGCAAAGTTTCAAGAATTTTTCTTGTTCTTCTGAGGTATTATTTTCTAATTTTTTTCCTTCATCTTTGTTTGATGCTCTCCTCTTCCAATGTTCCTAAGCAGGGGCGGACTGAGCCATCAGTCAATCGGACCATGCCCATGGGCCCGGCACTGCAAGGGGGGGGGCGTCTGGCTGGCAATAAAATGATCAAGGATGTCCTTGTTATACACCCTAATACATCCAGTCTGATTCGGGTCACTCTGCAGCACATCATAGCGAATGTGTGTCTCATGGCCGTAGAAGACTACCGGGCACAGGTACGGGCCGATCTGTGCAATCACAGAGAAAATCCGGGCAAGGAAAAATGTCTTCGTCAGAAATCAAACAAAATTTCTGAAGAAAGAAAGAAAGAAAGAAAGAAAGAAAGAAAGAAATCCAAAGTACTTGTAGTTTTCTTTCTTTGCAAGCGTTTTGATTCTTTCCTGATTTCGTTATTCTATTCCTTCCATTGTTTCTTTTTTCCCATACCAAATTCCATTCCTATATCCTTGATGTTCATTCTTTTCGTTTGCATCAAAATCTCCAATTCTTAATCATTGTTTTTAAATAGTTTGATTATTATTATTATTTTATTCCTTGCGAGTATTTTATACAAGCGTTAGCAGATAGTTTTTCACTGGAGTCTGAGTGACAATAAATCTCCTCAGACCTCCAGAGCTCTTCTCACGAATCTGGCCGATCTTAACAATGCCGTTGTTGGTCTGGATTCGTCCTCAATTTTCCAACTCTTCCTGCTCCTTTTCAAATATTATTATCATTATTATTACTAATTTTATTATGACTATTATTATTATTGTTTGTTTGTTTGTTATGTCATCTTTTGCATTAGGGAGAAAAAGAATATTTACGCCAGGCATATACACAATCGATACAGTATCTACACACAGATCAGATTCTTTTAAGTTATTAATCGGATGCTTCTTAAATTGCCCTCTTAGAATTCTTTTCTTACCATTTTTTTTCTGAAGTCATCCAATTTCATCTTTTTATGTACTTTTGCTGAATTGTTTGAAATAGAACTGTTTTTGACATTGAAAACTACCTACTTTTGCTAAATTGAGCTGTTTGAAATAGAACTATTCTTAAATAGAAATGTACTTATGCTAAACTGAATTGTTTGAAATAAAACTGTTTTGAAATTTAACTGTTTGCAAACAAAACTATACTTGTATAAACTGAATGGTTTGAAATTTAATTCGGCTTTAAATGACGCGAAAAGGGTTGATACTCCGTAAAACAAAACAACCAAACAACCAACCAACCAATCAAAGGATGAATTATACTGGACGTGTTCCAAATGACCTTAATTGCGCTTGTCTCAGTTATAAATCATTCTCATTTTAATGGATTGCATCTATTTTGAGACACCCTATGTATATAAAATTTATGATTTGTAAACATATTTTGTTGATACCATTTTTAAACTAACTTGAGCTCATTTTATTCACGAAGTTAGATGGTTTAGAATATTGCTATATAACAATCACAGTTTAGCGTGATTTATTTGTTTTCACAAATTCAGATAGATATACATGATATGGAAAAATAAGTTGATCAGTAGTTTCATTTTTAAATAAGTTAGAACTAATTTTTTTGTACACAAGTATAATTATTGTTTCTACATAGTTAAATGCTTCCAAATATTGTTATTTAACACATAATTATATACCACAATAATCATTCTTTTGCTCATAGTAAAGTGGTTACAAATATTGCAATTTAACAAGAATTATTCTGTTTAATATTACACATTTATTTGCACACATTTAAATGATTCCAATATTATTATATATCACTAACAATTCAATAAAGCATCAGTCATTAGTTTACACACAGTTAAATAATCAAACAGTTACATCTCACGTATTGCTATGAATCACTAACAATTAAATTAAACATCAGTCATTCGTTAATACACTATTAAATGATCCCAATTCTATTTCAAACAATGCAATTTAGCATAAGTGAACTAATGTAAGTGGTTCGAAGTATTGCTATGTATTATTAACCATTCAATTAAACATCATTCGTTTGTTTACACACAGTTAAAGGATTAAGCAGTTTTCTTTCTAACAATTCCGTTTAGCAAAATCATTGTTTGCACTCAGTTTGATTGTCAAACAGTTGTATTTGATCCATTGGTCAGGTGATACCACTCCTGATCAAAGTGGATACGATTGCAATGAAGGGATACTCCACATTCACCAAAGCTCTATCAATACTGGAGCCTTAATTGTTTAGTGTTATATCCAGGATACTCATTAGTGGTGGGGTCTTACCCCTCTGCAGAAATGTAGTCTGTGTATTCTACAACCCCAGCCGAGTGGACTCTTATTGGTCGTTAGGAAAATTGTTTTGAAGATGAGACAATAAAGGCAGCGTCATTCCTGGAGTGACAACAACGTTTTTGTCAGTGCGTGTCTTTCCAAGTGAATTGTTTTTTTAGAAAAAAACTTGATTTGTAATTAAATCAATGATATCTTCTTTTTTTTAATAGTAAATCCATATTCCTACTTTGTAGATGGACATCTATTGCATTCTCAACAAGAAACTGAAATGTTTCCATATTACAAGGTGCGGAAGCAAAATAAGTGATAATTTTAAAAGTTTCTTTTTTTTTCTTATCTGATTAGTTCCATTTTTTTTAAATATGATAATTCTAAATTTTCAAGATTAGTTCTACTATTCAAGCACTTTTTTAAAAATCAAACCAATATGAGTGAACAAGAATATAAATTATAAAGAATTTATGATGTGCTTAACACTGAAACCAAGGCAAAAATAATTTCCGAAATAATTGGTGTTTTTTATGGCCTCTATCAAGCCCAGACTTTAACCCCCTTGATTACGATCTATGGGGGGTTGAGAAAACAAAACAAATGTAACTTACCAACACAATATTGGTTGGCTTAAGAATGCTGTTGAGGAGGAATGAAAAAATGTTTAAAGAATTTATTTTGAAGGCATGCAAATTGCTTCGAAAGTATTTTGATACAATAACTGAAAAAAAGAATGGTGGCTATATTAAGTAAGTTTACTGTTTCTGCTTTAATCGAATTACTGTGAACCGATACACTCTGACAAAAATAAAATCTCAAAGCTAATTGTTGATCTCTCTTACTGGATCCTAAAATTTGTTTTCTTGTTGGAAAGCCACTCATGTACGGGGGTCGGCAGAAAAGTTCGTAGTGTTATATAGTCATCTACAGCATCATAACGACACAATTATAAAGACGCAGGAAGACTTCTTTATAAATATATGTACCTCTCACTTTATTGTAAGGGTTCGAAAAGGGTTACTCAATGTTTGCGTGTGAGAGAGAGCTGGAGAACCGAACAGAAACTGCAATATTTTGAACCCACTCTTATGGCCGTCAGCGTTGTCTCTTTCTTGTTCTCCTGATGCTCAACCGGAGGCCCTGGGACCCACTCTGCTGGGTGATGGCTTTCTTTACTGCATCTTATCAGCAAATTCTCTGGACCCCAACTCGATCGGGGGCCCCGAGCCCCTTCGGCCTGGTGTGGCTTTCCCTACCACATCTCGTCTATAACTACGTCCGATCTCTAACTGCAACTGACTTGACATCTGTCTTGACTGAGTTATATAATAGTTCAATGCCCACACAGTCGCCTACTCGATCTTTGAAATCGCATGTTTGATCGCCATCAAGCGGAAATAACTGTCATGAAGTTCACAGGTCACCCTCTTCCGGTGCATCAGTCTATGAGTGTACCATAGGAATTTTTTTACCTCGTCCCATTTCGTCAGCCATTTTCCGCCCACGTGATTTCCTCTCATAACTGCCATTAGAATGTGTCACTTCCTTCCAGTGCATCACCTTGGAATGACATTTTTGGCCGGGTCGAAGGCCAAAATACAACAGTAGGCTAACGAAGGTACTATCATGAAATGAAACCAAATAAGGTTTATTTTTCAACATAATACTCTATGCGCTCTGTGCACTTTTTCCATTGGTAATGCTGTGCTTGGAAGCCATCGGTAAAACAAGTCGTCAAAAACATATACGATTTCATTATATAGACTTTTCATCCCATCTTTTTAGCGCGTCCGAAATAGAGCTAATTTCTCTTCAGTTGTACAGCTTTTCTTTTCATCTTATTCCAAGTTTGCCTTCTAGACCTATGGCTATATTAAAGTTAAAGATACAAATCTGCCCTATGGTTGGAGGATGAATAGTTGGATTCAAACTCATAGCAAAGGTATCAGTGGTTTATGAAATGGTAACAGCATCTTTATATCAACATATTTCGTCCAAGACTCCATATTTCCCCGCCGTATAAAAGTATATCTCTCTTTTTTAACACATGCTGATCCTTAATAAACTGTGTCAAATATAAATCCCAACACATTACATGAAGTGATTTAAAGAGAAAATGAATTTATATTGCAATGCGATAGTTAAAATATTGGTTTTGCACTTAAATGCAGAGTGTTTGATACTCACTAGATTCTCTAAGTATTTAGCCTCGTATCAGACTGAGTCATAACAATTGCCTTCATCCCTTATGAAATATGTTACGATTAAGTTTAGGCCATCAGTAAAGCCATGGTTGGTAAATAAATGTTTCAGACCGATGTTATACCAATGTGTCCGATTGTAAATACATGCCTCACTATTGTAGTCTTGTGCAATTGTAATTAAAGCTTTGTAACTGAAGACGTTCATCGCGGAATAACGATATACGGTTGGACACTGTTTGGATTAGGAAATCGCTTGAGATAGAAAAGAATCACGATGTGGCTCGTGATGTCATCATGCAAAAATCATGGGACAATGGTAGCAAATTGGACGACCTCCTAATCACGCGACATTTGTAAAAGAAAAGGTGGAAGAAAACGATGCAAAATACTCGCTTGAGGAATGAATAAACGATGTTGAGCCTTGGGATATTTTAAATCAGATAAGTTTGTCAGGAGGGAGTACGTAGACCTCTTGGCCAGTAAAATGGACAAATACGGTCAGATATCTTGGTTTAGCTTCGACTTTTTGTCTTTTCTTCTTTCTTGTTTTTCCCCTTTTTGTGAGCAGTGTCCATAAATATATATAGGAGTAAGTTATAACCACTTATCTAAAGAAGCATAACCAGATTATGTAAAGAAATGGATAAATACTGCAGTTTCAAAGAATTTTTATCATTGGTGCTCAGTTTTATCTGCAGAACGACACAATCTCAATTTATCTCAATTCTCTGAAGACGTATTAATTGTAATCAGGTTTGGTTCAAAATTATTCGAGTAAGTTGTGAATTCTATAAGGAAAAGAAAGAAATAAAAACAATTTCCGGGAAAATATTTACTGTGTCTTTATATTCTTCTCGAGTTTATCTCGAGGCAGAGTATGTGACACATCGCAAAAAGGAAGTTGGACGCTTATTCCCTAGTATCCAAATTTGGGAAATTCCCAGAGTTCACTCTGTGTCTATATTGCCAACCGCCAATCTTTCAATTGCGGGTGACCAGATGGCTTACATCTCAAAGATCGAACAACCACTGGTCTATCACGAAAATCTTCCCAATCATAACTGATCAGATCTATTTAGTGATTGCTTGCAAGTGTATGATGGAGCCCTGTTTCCGGTGAAAGAAAACAGGGTTTTTTTCCTTCACGGACAACATTTAACTATTTTAAAACGTGATAGTCTTGTCTACTGACCACTGACTGTACAGGCGCAAAAGAGCACTGTTTATAAAGGAACTTAAAATTTAGCTCTTTAATCCCATCTCGAGAGACCCTTCTCATTCTATTTTGTCACCAATCCAAATCTACGAGGCTTTATTGCCGGTTTTTTCATATTCTATATACACGGACAGCTATATGTATATGACTAAAGAATATATATATATATATATATATATATATATATATATATATATCGTCATCCACAGACAGACTGCTTCGTTGTACCACAACTTTTCAGTGTGGCGAGACACGTAGGATGCTTGAAGCTGGGATTGAGGCCCGCCCAAATTTACGATAGATTTAGAATCAGACCGCTCGGCCAACATGCGTGCCGCGTCAGCTTAGGGAATCATGAGGTATTATGTAGCAGCAACAAAGCGTTCGTTTGTTTACATTTTATACCTTACCGGATACAGAGTGCTCACTTCTTTCGAAGAGCTTTGCATTATGCCAGCAGCAGCCGAAAATTCCTTCGCCAGAGTGCTCAACCCCCATATATTGTCATCTACAGAAAGACTGTTTCGTTGTATCACAACTTTTTATGTGGCGAGACACGTAAGACGCTTGAAGCATGGATCGAAACCCGCCCAACTTTACGTTAGACTTAGTATCAGATCGCTATATATATATATATATATATATAAACCTACGCACGAGCAGAATGGAAGACTGGGTCAATTTTTAATCGGAGTTTAACAGGTTTGAATTCATAGATGTTTTCTCTTTGACGGATTGCAAAACCAAGGTTGAAGAGCATAGTCTACCCTACTATTTACCCATTGCTGGAGGTAGAATAGTTGGATTCATACCTTTCTCAATGTGAAATGCAAACAGGATTATCCAGGTTTGAAACCAGGTCACTTCTTCCATTTCCTATAGCGGTGACTATTCTACCAAAAATGTCTCTTACAAGTGTGTCTGAGAGATGAAAAGAATAGGTTGGAGAAAACACTGATACGGATATGCTCACTACCCCAACACACATTCATACATATATGCTACGCTTAAATGCATTCATATTCCATGTAAACACTCGTACTTACAGTCACGTGAATTGTTGTACAAGAAGAGAAAACTGACCCAATTGTACAGGTAATGCCTTGCAGGTCTTCATTTGGTAGCATCTAAATAAAAATCCATCTTCCTCTTCGAGATTTCCTACAATAAAACAATGAAACACCTTGGTTTAACATGACTGAAAATGTGTTTATATTACAAAGATATTAGCGAAAATTTTCCCTCTGTTTTACATAATAAAAGAGGCTTAATTTCTTCTATTATCAAAATAATCAATCTACTGCGTTCCAACCGTGTCTCTGTCTTATTTATAAGTACGGATAAACGTTGATATAAAATAGAATACATGAACATGACAGACAACTCTCAAGCTTTCAGGCTGCCATTTTATGACGCATCAATTATCAATATAAGCATGTACTTATACACTCGTATATCATGAAAAATAAGAAAATCGCGGGAAAAAATCAAGGGAGATAAATTTTGTAAATATAATAAGAGAACTGTTTGGAGGTGCCCGTGGTGTAATGGTTATCGTCGTAGGAAATGAACACGGCGACACGAGTTCAAATCCTTGACGTGACTGATTGCATTTCACATAGCACTAATACCCTTGGGAAAGGTATGAATCCAATTATTCTCCCTCCAGCTATGGGTAAATAGTAGGGCAGACTAGGTTCTTCAGCCTTGGTCAGGCAACTAGTCTAGGAGAAGGAAAACTCGGAATTCAAACCTGTTAAATTCCGCTTAAAAATTGACCTTGTGTCATATCCTGCCCGAGCAGAGGGGTTGGTAAATATGATAAACCTACACTAAAATAATACGGTGATTGTTTAAGGTGATCTTTAACCGGTTATAGATGAAATATGTCTACATTTCATTTCATAATTTGTAAAGACGGTCCTAAAGTCAAACTTTAAAAAATCAGATATATATCACAATCACATATAAACACAGGTTGTTTTTTACTTCTTGTTTTTTCACAGTATAGATTCAAATACTCACGTGTATACTTGATTGAGTGATACAATGAATAATCGAATGAAAAGCAGGGCAAGCATAGATTTACAGTGAGAAGTGAGAACTATTAAAAAGTAAAAAAAAAAAAAATCTGTGCTAATTATCGATATTATACGAGAGTCATTCAATGAGTGAAGTGAATTTTGCCTAAGGAGTTGGCAATAGGAAGCATTGTTTATAGTAGCAATTTTTTTTTAGGGAAATCAATAGTGGAGGGTACTTCCATACACCCGGACACAGTGGAAAATACACGCTCATGCAATACGTAAGCATGTGCACATACGGACGCACACACACGCACACGTACACAAATATATACACACACACGCGGACACACACAAAGTTGTACGTGTACAAATACTGACATTCATACAAACTTATACGCGGACTCACACACGGACGTACCTACACGGATACTGACACTCATGCACAGATACGTACACAGGCACACATACTGACACAGACGGGCGTCTTATTATACGTTTATAAATTTGACTAAATTCCCAAGATGAAGTCTTGTTTCAGGAATATTTTTCTCCTCTTGCAAACATGTCTGTGAATATATTTCATGATTTCATCTATTATTTTTGTTATTATTAATGTTAACTCTACTCTCTCTCTCTCTCTCTCTCTCTCTCTCTCTTCAACCCCTTCTTATATTTCCTGCCTTTTGACTCCACCCCGTTTGATACAGTGAAACGAAATTGTGAGTCGGGTAAGTTGATTAACTAAAGGCATTCGGGCTAATTAAAACGGTAAATCAAAGGTTTTGGCCGCCTATCATATTGTTTGTGCCACCTTACTGATTGGCAAATCAATATTTCAAAACAGTAAAACAAAAGAAAATGTTCACACTAATAGAGAACGACCAGCAATTTGATCGATTTGATTCGAGGAGTCATGAACATTAAGCAGAGAATGACAAAATGTTGAAGGTTCCTTTGATGGTAATCACGGCGGTCACCATAGGAAGATTCAGACGAAAATTATCAGGAAAAGATCAAACTACTTATGAAACCAAAGAAAATTACTATTCCATATAATATAATAACATGAACTGAAAAAAATAAATGAAAAATCAGTAAGAAAAATAGCAAATAATCAGTTTACACGTCGTCTAACAAATATAGAGACTATTTCTGTGGACACAGGTACGTTTATATCAAAAAGAAAGAAATGCGAGTGAATTAATTTTGTTATATTGTCGTGCTGCTGACTATCTATAGATTAGCAGTGTCATTTATGGAGGTGTATATCAACGAATTGTTTGAAAGCAATGCAGGTTTTAGCAATTAGTCCCCGGAATGATAATCAGGGGCAGAAGAAGGGGACATAACCCCACGTAAGTGAATTAATATGAGAGGAATAGAAGGAAGTCAACATAGTTAAAGAAACATGTGGGAATTTAAAAAAAGAGGAATATATGAAGATGACAAGTAAGTGAAGTAAATATGAAATCATAAAAGATTAAAGAAGATTGTAACGTCATCGAGCGGCTTATGCAGAGTCGAATTTAGAATAAGAACGGGGGGCTACTTTCTGGGGAAGGAGAGGAATAGAAATGATGAGAAGAAAAAGCAGAATCTACAGAACGGCCAACTGACCACTGAGTTATTCAGGTCAAAGCACTCATCGTTGGTCAGCTAGTCATAGATTAATAACTACCGTAAATAATGATGACTAGAAAAAGCCAAGGGTCCCAAATTCTGCGCAGGTGTGGAACCACTGGAAACTGATATGTTCCTCCCTCTACAACCAAACGGAAGTCAGGAGACAGTTCGGGTTTGAAAGACAGTTGGCTGGGAGACGTAACGAGGTAAACACGACAGTTGAACATCAGCCACGAAGATCTAATGGCAGACGGAAATTACGGACCCCATTTTGGGGTGAGCTCGGAACAGACACCAGACGTGCAGATATGACGATGAAACCAGCGAACAAGAGCATTGGAGCTGAAACACGAAGCTGGAAAGATAGTTCAAGGTTTGTGTCTGCCTTCTTCTTCTCTCCTCATGGCATAACATGTTTCTCTTGTCCAGCAGACGTAGTCGACTCAGTTTTCATACTCTGTTCCTTTCTCTCCGACAACTACGTAAAAAGTGTTCTTGCAAATAAACATTTGTGTTAGTGAACCCAACAGACTTTTGTGCATTCGCCACCTTTTCCCACAGCGTGGTTACAATTGGGTCCAACCATCTCTTAAAACGTATCGATATACGCATAAAACTGTTTGCCACTTGGTGCTACATGAATACAATAAGTTGAAAGAAATATGAATCAATGAATGAAAGAAGAGTGAAATATGAACCAGATAATGAAGTGCAGAAAATATGAATGAATGAAAAATTGAGAAATATAAAGAAGGCAACAAAGTGAAGACAACATATACATAAAAATGATCCGAATTTACCAAAACATTGCAAAGGTGTCTCATTGTATTGCTATTCTTGTTAAAACGATTCGAGAGCCTAACATAATAACTTATTCAACTTGCAAATTTCTAGTAATCATCTTGGAGAGTATTTCCTGTTCATATCAATCATTATATCTTAGGAAACACGAGTCTTACAAGGTAATTATTGAATAATTCTCCTCATATATATATATATATGTATATATATATATATATATATGTGTGTGTGTGTGTGTGTGTGTGTGTGTGTGTGTGTGTGTGTGTGTGTGTGTGTGTGTGTGTGTGTTTAATTATAACCTAGATTCGATAAATAATGGTAATTCAGTATCAATGTTTCAGTCTAGTAAAGTTGTCTTTCAAGCAAATAATTAAATGAAAATAAAAATAGAAGGACGAAAATAAAGTCAAGCAAAATAGGAAATAAAAACTGTTTTACGATTCTGGTCATAAATGACTCGCACTTTCTGAAAATTTATCTTTTTCGAGACCTTTGTGTGAATCAAGTAAATTTTACAAAAGAACCAACTGCCATAGATTTCAAAGTTGTAATTTAATTCCTGATTTCGAAATAGAGGACAAATATGTATTAATAATTTGGTCCTGAAACTCTTTCATTATTTTTATTAATCAGGTAAGCTCTCTCCATATCTCGGTAGATGTCAGGTTCCATTACTGTGGGGGACTGTATAAATATCCCACAAACCACTATTAATTTTTTCAGTATTCACCTTTTTTTAAACTCAGTAATATTTTAAATTATGGGTAACTTTTTTTTTATAAAGTAGAATGTATGGACATTATATCTGATGATATAGAATGATATTTTCGCCGTTAAAGAAGTTTTTTTTTAATTAAGGAGTTTAAAACATTAAAGAAATTTAATCATCCACTCGCCTTAAACAATATAAACCTACCTAAATCATATTCAAATATATGACTGTATTTTTTCCTTATCTATATATGATGAGGGTCATTTCATAGATCCGAAATAAATTCATAATGAAACCACAAAAATGAATCTTTTTCTTTCAATTTTATAAAAAAAATGTTTTTGCTCTGCCCGTGAGTTTCGATGTATCTTTAATCTGAAATTGATTATACAATTGATAGCCATTGGCATTGAGCACTCAAATGGATATTCATACACCTTGGATTATTACTAAATAGTCTACTCGTTCAACTAAGTTTCTTGGATTATATATATATATATATATAAACAACCCCAGTGCACGAGCAGGAAGCAGCAAGGAAAATGTTTTTAGTGGAGTTTGATAGGCTTGAATTCAGAGTTTTCCTTTTCTTAGGCGGTTCGCCATACCAAGTGTAGAAAACCCAGTCTTCCCTTTTTACCAAAAGCTGGAGAGAGAATAATTTGATTTATATCTTTCCCAGTGGTAAAAGTGTCATGTGGAATGCAAATAGTCTCGACTAGCATTTGAACTCGAGTCACCGAGTCCATTTTATACGACTGCAACCATTACACCACGGGCGCCTCATCTCTCTTTAGATTGCAATCCTCTTGATTATTAAGAGAGGTGAGATAGGGCAACAGAAAAGATGAACTGAAAGCAAGGATAACGGCAGCATTTTACTAATTTAAAGAAAGAGATCAATGGAAAAGCTTGCAGAAGAATCGGAGGTTGTCTGGAGACCGTGGTTATAGCCAATGGGACATTCTTTGAATAAATCTAATCTATAGTATTTCAAGATATTTTCTTGTAACTTTGAATTTTTAGTAATTTAGACGATTACAGACCCATTGCATATTTATAAGTGAGAAAGTTAGCTGACCCTAGTCGAGGGCAACCCGAAGGCTCTCTTTTCAATAAATACTTTACCGAGGGATAGGGGAGGGCATAACTCTTTTTCCTAGATTGCTTCACTTATTTGCTTAAATACTTTATAATGGTGAATGCTGAGGAAGGAGGAAAGTCGCATTTTTGATATCTGTGCGATGCCTCGACCAAGGACTGAATCCCGGTTTCCTGGCCCATTGATGAATACTCTAACCATTATACAAATGGGCCAGTATATATATATATATATATATATATATAGACAGAGAGAGAGACTATCGGTTTGGTTTCGCTTTAGGTTGGTTTATTCATTTTAATGGTGTATCACCTTTATTTGGTTACTAAATGAGAAAGCCATTTTTGTTGATGAGTTTTAGTGATACGATTTAACCGATTTCTGGGATAATAAAAGGTTCCTACTTTCCCCGACGGTATTAGTTTGAAAGTAAATGTAATAGTGCAACTGGGGTTTGAACACACTACGATGTCTCTGACCAGAATGGTAGCCACTTCACCTCAAACATTCTCCCGAAGTGGAGACAAAGATACAGCTTTGCCAAGTGGAATACACCGACTGTACCTCTGCAGAGGGGTAAGACCCCCCCAATCATTCTACTGCATATGACACGAAACAATCTGACAGTGAGGCTCCAGTGATGCTGGAGCTTTGGGAAATGCGGAGTACCCCTTCATTACCATTGCTCTCTGGCCCCGAGTTGTAGCACCTGATTGTGTCTTATCTATGGGTCAAATAGAATTAACTTATGCTAAACTGAATTATTTGAATCAATTTTAGAATTAACTTATACTAAACTATTATTTGAACTAATTATAGAATTAACTTATGCTAAACTATTATTTGAATTAATAATAGAATTAATTTATGTTAAACTTATAGAATTAACCTATGCTAAACTGAATTATTTGAAATGAAACTCTTTTCGACATTGAAACTGTAATAAACTCAGGTGTTTAATATTGAACTGTTTTGACATTTAACTGTTTAATCAAAATCTGTACTTGTACTAAACTGAATAACTTGAAATTTAACTGAATTATTTGAAATAGAACTGACTATTTCTATAACAATGGATTTGGCGTTAAATAACCTACAATGTTTGATATACCATAAAACCAACCAACCAAAGATGCAACTATCAGGAGTTATAGAGTAGAGACATTTTGGACAAAAGACAGAATGTTCCGTTATTAAAAAAAAGAGACGTTTACAAAAACTTAGAAAACCAACCTCTACTTTATCTGTGTGATATTTCGTCATAAGTTGTATTGATGTCTTGAAAATCTTTCTTCTTCCGATTCGATTCATTGCGCAAAGAGGAAGTGTTACTGCGAAGATTAGTTTGTTGAGTAAATAGCATCTTAAGAACAATTTTCTGTAATACCATTTGAGACGAGTTGGTGCCAAAGACAAATTAACAGTCGAGTGGAGAAGAGAAATGCTTGCAAGCATCGAATAGCGTATATTTATTGCTTAGTTTTAAAATTGAACTTCTTACCTGCTACAACAAAATAAAAATGAACTGGATCGCAAGAAGAAAATATCTCGTAATTGTTATCGATCATGTCAAAAAGCAAAGACGCTTTAGATAATGACAAGAGAGTATGTATCCTTGAGCACAAATGCACGGATATATATATATATATATATATATATATATATATATATATATATATATATATATATATATGCATGTGTATATATATATATATATATATGCATGCATGCGTGTATTTATTTATATATATATATATATATCTATATATGCATGCGTGTATATGTATGCGTTTATATATATATATATATATATATATATATATATAATACATGTATTTTTACTTTCATATATATATATATATATATATATATATATATTGAGTAAATTTGTAAAAGGGAGATATGTTTACAATTTAATTTGATTTTCGCAATTGTTTTCCAATTCTCATACCGTCAGATTTCATTTCAAACTTTACAGACACATACACTAATGTATATATGTATATATATACATATATATATATATATATATATACATATATATATATGTGTGTGTGTGTGTGTGTGTGTGTTGAGTTTTCAGTTTTACTCACTATTTATATATATATATAAAGTAAAAAGGAATCAAAATCCGTCAATATGAAGAAAGCAAAAACACATAATCTAAATAGGTGAATTTATTAAGATCTAAAGTCGACGTTAAACGTTTCAGTTTCAGTATCCATCATCAGGACTCGAATAGTTCACATAGCGGTGGATGCCATTATCTCGACAAGAATTCATTGCTATGTGAACTATTCTGATATCCAAGTCCTGATGATGTTTAATTCCCCTATTTGTATTATGTTTTTATGCTAACTTCATATATATATATATATATATATATATATATATATATATATATATATATATATAGTTGTGTGTGTCTCTGTGTTTGTGTAGGGTGTGTCAGGTGGAATGTAAAGTTCAGAATGATATACGACAGTATGAAAAAAGAAGAGAGTTGGGATAAACAAATAGATATGTTTCGTTTTGTGGATATCTCCTTCAGAATGAATTTCCTTCCGCTAATAGAAAATCTATACAGAGCCACAGGGTGAAAAACGAGACTTTTTATTATTCAATGCATTTGAATTGGGATAACTACTTCTCTTTTTTCTTCGTCTTCCTCCAGCAACGCTTATTAGGACGACAAACTGGGCTCTTTAGCTTAGTATAGCAACCACTCAACGAAAAGGGAAACTGAATTAAAAAAACAGTTCTACCAAACTTTAAAAGATTGATCTTATAGTATAACCTGCCCGTGGTGGAAGGGTTGGGAACACTCACACCTACCGACATTCAAACCGGGATATTGGCCCAGCGGTTAGAGTGTTCGCCAATGGCCCGGGAGACCTGGGTTCAATCCCAGGTCGAGTCATACCAAAGACTTTAAAAATGGAACTTGGTACCACCTTGCTTAACACTCAGCATTATAAGGTACGGTTCAAGAGTAAGTGGAGCAATCCTGGGAATGGAGTAGCGCCCTCCCCTACACCTTGGTGTAGTAGCTATCGAAAAGAGAGCCTTCGGGTCACCCTCGACTATGGTCGCTAACTTTACTTATATATATATATATATATATATATATATATATATACATACATATATATATATATATATATATATATATATATATATATATATATATATATATATATATATATATATATATATATATATATATATATATATATATATTACCAGCTCATTGGTCTAGTGGGGAGAGTATTCGCCAATGATCCGGGCGACCTGGGGTCAATCCCAGGCTGCGTCATACCAAAGATTATAAAAATGGTACTTGATACATCTTTGCTTAACGCTCAATAATATAAGGTACGTATCAAGAGTAAAGTGAAGTAATCCAGGGAAAGGAGTATCTCCCCCCTGCACCTTGCTGTAGTAGCTATTGAAAAAGGAGCCTTCTGGTCGCTCTCGGCTAGGGTCGCCAAATTTACTTTTCTTATATATATATATATGTGTGTGTGTGTGTGTGTGTGTGTGTGTGTGTGTGTGTGTGTGTGTGTGTCTGTCTGTCTGTCTGTCTGAGTGTGTAAGAATGAAATATTTAAAGATTTATAAAAAAAAGGTTGCAGCCAGTAGAAAAAATGGGTTTCAAAGTTTACCTACTTATGCGGTAGGTTAATTGTAAAAGAAATGTTTTATCTAGTACTCGAAATAGAAAAACAGCAGTTAATCACGCTTCACCGAGATGACCGGACACGATCATCCAAGTGGTGACAGAGGCTGGTCTTACAATGCCTCCAATAAGAGGAGGAAATGTACCCTAGATATTCCATGAATCCCAATCAAAGATGACGAGTTTCTCTTTATTTTGGTACCTGGAGTATGAGGAGTAAGCGCTTCTATGTGTCGAGTGCAGGGAACCCATTCATATATATCATCATCATCATCATCATATCGTGCTGGCAGCACGGATATCCCTGACCCTCTTTCGCCACTCCTCCCTATCGTTCATCGCCCTAGGTAGGTCTTCAGGACAACAACCTGTATCCTCACATAGCTGCTGAATGTACGTTCGTGCTGGTCGTCCTGCTTTTGCGCGGCCGTGTGTGGGGATCCATAAGAGTACATCTCTTATGAGTTCATCTCTGCTTCTCCAGCAATGTCCTGCATGCCTGGTTCGTCTAACTTGAATAGTTTTCGTGATAGGGGTGTTGCCGCCAGGACTTGTTGAGGATTGCACGCAGCATTCTTGTGTAATTGCCATCTAGTTTCTTCTCCAGCCGTTTTGTTAGCGTCCATGTAGTGCATCCATATAGCAGTATCGATGTGACCGCTGCCTGGAAGAAACTGCGTTTCATTTTATCGGTTAGGTCTGATTTCCATATAGTCGATAGCCTATTGATGGCTGTCCATGCTTTCGTTAACCTCGTTTCGATGTCCTTTTCGGTTGATTCGACGCTGCTTCCTAGGTACGTGAATTTGTCTACTAGTTTAAGAGGGGTTCCTTCTAGAGTGGAGATGTCCCCCGTTTGGTTATAGCACATATATTCCGTTTTATGTGCATTAACATGGAGGCCTATGCTTGCTGCTGTTCGTTCCAAACTATGCAGAAGTGTTTCGGCTTGGTCAGGTGTATTTGCCAGTATCGCTATGTCATCGGCGTAGTCGGCGTCGGTAATTGTTGTTGCGGGGTATCTTCTGCTTCTTTTCTTCGTCAGTTCGAAGCCATTCTCTTTGATTTTGTCAATCGATGTTCTAAGTACGTAGTCTAGACAAATGATAAAGAGATACGGAGCCAGCGTGTCTCCTTGTAGTACTCCTGCTACTATGTCGAAGTATTCTGTGTCTCCATCTGGTGATCGTACTTTTACTTTAGTGTTTCTATAGAGAATCGTTATTGCCGCTACGGTTTCTTTAGGTATGCCGTACGCTAGTAGGATTTGTTCCATCTTTCCTCTGTGAATGGAGTCGAAACACTACAAGAAAAGACGGAAAAAAGTACACCAAACGACGAATACGAAAATTTCGTCAATGCACACCTCGAGGCAGCAGCAAAATACATTCCAACAAAAATTAAAACTAAATATAGAGTCCCATGGGAAACTTTAGCGGTGAGAGAAAAACGTGCACTAGTGAAAACAGCCTCCAAAAACTATCGAAAAAAACCCAACAAACACAAATGCCTTAAAACTAAAAACGGCACAATATCAATTAACAGGCATATATATAAAGGAACAGACAGAATACATTCAAAATCAGATAGATAAGATTAGAGACTCGGTGGAAGATAGACAATCTAGAATTGCCTGGCAAACAATAAACGAAGTGAGCAGAAGAAAGAACACGGCCAAAGCAAAACTTAAAGCAGCAAACCAACAAGAAAGAATAAAACTGTGGAAACAGCACTTCGAAAACTTACTTGGAAACCCACCAAAAATAACGCCTGAACCAATCACCAGAATAATTAGCAAACAATTAGACATTAAACTTGGACCGTTCACACAAGAAGAACTCGACTCGGTTCTCAGAAAAATTAAAAATAGAAAAGCTGCAGGACTGGACGAAATTCCCCGGAAGTATGGAAGACCAGACAATTCGACGACATACTGCTCCGACACTGCAACGCAGTATACAATCAAAATCCGATAGATAGATGGACGAAGGGATGCATACTCCCCTTCCCTAAAAAGGGGGACCTCGGATTAGCCAAAAACTACCGAGGCATAACACTTACATCCATAGCTGCCAAAATCTACAATGCCCTACTACGAAACAGAATAGAACCCAAAATCGACAACATACTTAGAAAAAACCAAAATGGCTTCCGAAGAAATAGATCTACGACCTCACAAATATTAACCATCCGCAGAATCCT